>VZSZ01007547.1:1511008-1594607 GCA_013398815.1 Ibidorhyncha struthersii
TTTCTCAGGCCCTAGGCCCTCTCTGGTTTCCTTAACCTTTGCAAAGACACCACTTTAATCCTTTTTTCTTAAAAATTACATGAACTGTGTTTGCAGGGCTGGAAATATTGAGAGAGGGAAGAGCAAATGAGCACGTTATCCATTCTGCAACCAAGGGACATGGCTGCCACTTGCCTGTTTACAGCTTCAACCAGTAGCGAAAATGAGCTTGTATCCCAGAGACACACAGACACGCACAGGACACTGACATGGCCGGACACAGACAGCCGCAGACGAGGCGATGCCTGCAACAGCACCTATGTACAGGACTCGCATCAAATGCTCGCACAGACAGCCCACCTCCTCTCAGTCTGGTGCAGATTGAAGGTCACTAGTGAAAGCACACACCTCCCCACTCCCTGGATTCACATCCACATTCACGGATCCCCTAGGTACCAGCACAGCCCCTCTGTCTGCCCAGCGTCCCTGCCCGCATCCCGACCCCTCTTAACCTCTTAGATAATCCTCTGCTGTAACAACTGCCTATTTTTATAGGCAGCTTGAGTGGTCTGAACACCACGCTACTCACCCCAACTGACTGCAAGCTCTTCTCCTCAGTATGCAGGGCACTGCCTGCAGGAATACGCTGATTTTTCATTTTTGTGCAGACCCAACAGAATTTCAGGTTCACCATTGTTTGTGATGAAAGAGAAATTTCTTGTAGAGCAAGAATCGAGGAGCTCTCAAATTACCCATTCATCAGACCATGCTCTCAGAAGTTGAGAAACAGTCCTGGTTTGAGGTAAAACAGAACCAATTTTCTGTTCAATAACTTCACTTTTTAAGCTAAGCCTCTTCTAACTACTGAAAATAACGGCATATTATGCAGACAATGTTCGCTCTCAGAGCAATAAGACCAATGTTTATAGTTGATGTCCAGGCATGGTATGCAGAGAGGCTCCTGTTTATACTTACTGCTCTAACACCCAAGGCCAACCGTGTTACTTGCCCCATTGGAGGGTCGGAAGCAGAAAAGTGCAGTGGGGTCCCACCTGCAGAGAGGAGCGGACAGGCCAGGTGACCCAAAACTGACCAACGGGGTATTCCATCCCATCTGCCTCATGCTCAGTATAAAAACTGAGGGATCAGAGGGTCAGCCCTCTGTCTTCAATGGCCGACGTCTGGGGAGGACTCTGCCTGTTCATGTGCCTTTGATCCCAATCCTGAATCCAGACTTGGAATCCAGTTCCCGTCCATCACTGAGTCCAGACTGGGACTTTTCCCAGGCCAGTTGGTGACGTGATTGTCATCCTGGGAGCTTGATATGGTTTTGTATATATTTCATGCTTTTCTTTTTATTTTATTATTAATATTTCATTCAAGTAGTTTAGTTCCTTCTAAACTCATAAGTCTCTTTCTCTCTCCCCCTCCTCTCCTTGAAGAAAGAGGTGGGGGAGAGCATCTGTCGTTTGCCTCAGTGACCAGTCCAGCCCAAACCATGACAGATTCCTTCATTGGCAATCAAATTTTCACAGACTAATGCGTGGTTCAGCAACTCTTTAAATATAAAACTGATAAATGCTTAGTTCTGTGAAAACAGGAAAATGATCCGGACACCCATAGATTCAGCGTAATATCAATTTGTGCATAACGTGCCACTTGCAGACCCATCAGTATATATGTTATGCATCCTACAACATACCACTTGTTACCTGTTCTCAAAAGCACATTCTGAATATTTACAACTGCAACCACACTTGCCTTCAAATCTTAGATGGAAATAGACACTCTCTCCTAAAGATGATGTTACAACATTATGGAAAGGGGGATAAAAAAAAATGCAAAACGCAGTAATACTGATGTTATCCTCAGGAGGTGCAACAAACGCACGGTCTTTTGCAGAAGGTACTGGAGTGGTGCCAAGCAGGTGCTTTGGCAAACTTTCATTTTAAAGCTGTTCCCTACAGTAAGGATCCCACCGAATAATTTTGAAATGAGGTGTGTGAGAAGGGGATGGCTGGGCATTATTCGCTTTGGGTCAGATTGAACAATCCTAAAATAAGTCTAAATTAACTGATGGTAAACCAGAAAACATCTTCAACGTCACCTTTCAGAGTTTATCTCAAATTGTTCCTTTTACAAAGAGAGGTGTATGATTTTCTTCTTACAACATACTACAGAAAATTAAGCTATACAGTACAAAAGCACAGACTTCTTCTGGAGGTCTCCAAGAGGCCAAAACAGTCTCAGCAAGCCCATGCACCCCTGACGTACCTCCGAAGCCTTTGCTACCTATTGACCCCATTCCTAAAGCTGAAACCAGGCTGCAATAAATCTCAGGGATTACTTACCTGCATAGCATTTATTTGTGAATTCCTTCCCTGTCAAGGGCAGTTGGAGGTAAAAGCAGAAATAAAAACAGACAAAATCCAAGCAATATTATGTATTTGACAGAATCCTCACAGGGAAAAAGAGGAGACAGCAGGCTCTCTCATTACAAGAGACTCAGGTACAACACATAGAACGATAAAGTCAAGTCCTTTAGTTGATGAGTATGATAGGCCTTCACAGTATTATTTTCCTCCTGTTATAAAGAAACTTGGCTTTGCCTGGGCATTTTTTCAGCAGATGGAAAAATAAAAACAACAGGAGAAGTAACAGCAGCAGACAGCAATGGTAGTGTCTGCTCCACTTCCTGGAATGACGGATGAAGAGGCACAAAATATAATTTGCCTCTGTAGACTGTAATGAGTCCAGTTATTAATGTAGCTCCATCCCCATGGTATCCTGAGTATCTCTCAAGCTTTAATGTCACAAATCCCTGTGACTACGGGAGTACCACTTTCTACATACTACAAGTAAATTATGTGACTAGCCCACAATAACACTGGAAATCTGCATCAAAGAACCCAGCTCAACCAAGGAGACCTGGACTCAAGTTTTAACTACCAGACTACCTTCTTTTCTTCACCTAAGAGTGGAGCTACAAAGAACCCAGAGATAAATACTTCAAAATGTCAAAAGCCATCACTAAGTCACACTTTCTAGACACACGCAGCTTCAGTCTGACCTTGAAGTAGGATCATTGCTAAAGTTGTATGGGAGATGCAGTTGTTTGTATAAAAACTGAGTTATGGCTGTTCTGCAGAATAATTGCGAGCTCGTAATTGTTCCTCTTAGTCCCTAAACCTCTTGGTTGTACCCACGGAAAACTGAGAAGAAATAGCATGCTCCTCTCAAGTTCTCATCACATTTCCATTTTGGCAAAACAGCCAGTCCAGATCTTTGTAAACTCACAAGGCAGGACAGAAAAGCAGCACTTGGCACCCTACTTAAACTCCTCCATCTAAAAATGCAGAATTGCTTCAAATAGGATGGTATGCTTTGATTTGTCATAATGTTTATTATTGCATTTACTTTCTGCCTGAAGATATTATTAAAGAAGATGTTTCATCTCAATGTATGTATAAAATCAAAGGAATGAAGAAAGGCAGTATGCCTAATTTAATTACTGTCCTGGTTCTTTCAGTAAATGATGGCTGATCATACCAATATGAATAAGGATTTTTACTAAATGTCACACTATAATTATGAAAGCGCAGGAAATAGAGATACAGATTCTGATTCTAATTGCTCCATGATGACCATAGAAATGCATCTCACTCAAAGTATTCTTTCATGACCCTGGAGTTCAGGACTCTGCTCTTTTGCCCTTCTTGTCTATTCATGAAGGAAAAACCTCTCGGCATCTAAATTATGGCTGTGATGTTCTGTGATGCTGATTTCCTAACTGCTTCATTTAACTGAATAGGATTTACAAGTACATATCATTAATACAATTTGTATCAGCCAGAAAGAAACCTAACATACCCACACCATTTGAACATACCAGTCCTTCATCCCTCTTCACATAAAAAAAAAGAGCTAAATATACTAATTTGCTCAGGAAACTGAGTATTTTCCTTGATCCACTGAGAACACACAGCACGGGCCAATTATCTATAATATCTCAGACACGTTTTAAACATATTCTGAGGGAAGCACAGCTAGAAACTAGTGTTACATGCCTCCTGTGGCTCATCAACTAGGCTCATTTGCAACTCAACTTTTCAGGTAAAATACACCAAAAAAGTTTTAGGATAAAGTTAAACTGGTAGCGGTTCTGGGCTGTGGGGTTTTTTCCTCAATTAAAATTATAATAAGATTACACCATTCTCTTACATAAATAAAAGAACAGAAAGAGGACTCTCAATTCAGTACCTCTTTTCAAGAATATGGCCCAGGGTGCTTCAGGATGCTGGAGGACTAACCTTTTATTAGCTTGTGACTTCTATTTAGTTTCATTCCAATTTAATACTAACTTCTTCTCTAGTCATTATCTCTTCTTCTCCTTACTTTCAGTAACTTAAGCTTCAAGACTCCTAATAACATGCATGCAATGGTTATTTTTGACTAACACAAATACACTCTTTTCATTTGATAATGCTACCTATTCTTTCACTGCAAAGCCCACAAAAATCCCTTTCCTCCATGCCCAGTGCTCTTTCAGATACTGTAGATCACAGTTAGAAAAGTTTAGAAGACGACAAGTTTTATTTCATTTCCCCGGACACCTTAAGTTACTCTATTACCATGTCAGATTTATTAAACGATGCTTGAGGGGAAAATGTGTAGCTTGGTAGAATAGATCATTCTGAAAATACAAAAATCCCTCTAACTTTTCTAGCTAAGAAACTAGTTCCGCATGACTTTCCACTCCATACTTCGAAGCCTCACTGGAAGTCAGGTATACGCTTGAAATCAGGCTGTGCACTTCTGTTCACAAGAAGAAGTTTCACGAAGGACTAGCAGGCATTTATTCAGTGAGTCTTTTCCCCTTGCAAACGTAAAAACTAACATGAAATTTCCCTTTTAATTTTTATTAGCATATCTATATAGTGATGTAATTAATGTAGTGAAGTCACACATCAGTTTTTATCATGTTCGTTATTGGTACTGCTTACTCTTTTATTATCTTATTTATTGTCCAAAATCTGTAGTGACAATGCAGGATGCTACTGAGCTAAATAATCTATGCAGCTCCTTTTTGGCAGAGACACAGAGGTTTCTGTTAGTTTACCATCACAATCTTTATTTTGCTCAAAAACCTGTAAACATAAACTGAAATGTTACCACACATTTCAAGCAGAAAACTGAAGGGTTGCTGCCTTAGTTTAACCTCATCTCTATACATCTCTAAAGGTGGCATTTAGGAATTGTGAAGCTTTCAAAAAAGCTCAAGGAGTTGGGTGCCCAGTTCCAATTAAAAATCAAAATACGTCATTGTTTTTCAACACAGAAACATAATTTGCTGACAACGATATGTTCACGAGTAAAGCAATATATTCAAATTACCTAAGTATCTCTTCTCTGGTTCTAAGCAGTTGTCTGACAAAAAAAACGTAGTTAGGAACTTTTTTTACTTATTGTGTATTTAAAGGCAAATTAAAACGACTGAAAAATCTGCTTTCCTTCCACTGACAAACACAACTGGATTACACGGGCACTTTGTCATACACTTGAAGACAACTTCTGCTTGGGAGCAGGAGATCTGCTTTGACAGAAATCTCAGGAAAAACATCCAGCAAGTGGCATTTGCCCCTTTTGAGTTTTTGTGCCAGTGCCACTGTCTTTCAGAATGAGATCCCATCTACCCAGACAATGGCAGCGCTACTGCCAGAGCTCACTGCTCACGCACTCCTCCACAGAAACTGACGGCGACTCCAGGCTTCTGGCAAGAGCCACCCTTTGGCTGGCTGAGGACTGGCCACGGAGCCAAAGGCACCCTGGAACTCCCCTGCTTGGGGCACGCTTACAGCTACGCTTTTGGTTTCAACGAACCCCAGCTGAGCCCCTGTAGCTGAGGAGCTGGCATTCAGTGTTTTGCTGCCAAAACGAGTAGTATAATTTATGAACACAGCATGTTTTTCTATTCCCTTATTACATTTAGAATATGCTTCACATTACAAAAGCAAGCCAAATTATATCTGGTTTACAGTTCGTAACTACCCGTGTTAATGGTGTAGTGCACCAGCACTGAATTTTTCTGTACTTTTTCTTTAATAGCATCTGTATTTGTCCCACTCTGTCAAAAGAAAACAAAAACAAAAAAAAAAACACCAAAAGGGTTTCAGCTCAGCGCTCCTACCCTCCATTACAAAATTAAGAAAAATAATTAGTACATTTAATTAATAGACACAGGAGGAGCTCCAGACCCACCACAGAATTTTCACACAGCTTGTTCATCACATTCAAAATAACTCTGCAACTACCTAATTAATATCACTGGGTCATTACACTAACACTTTAGTTTGGCTGGGTACTGATGGCAATTGATCTGCAGGTCATCTGAATTTAGAAGAAATACAATAAAAATTCCTGACTTTTACTTTCTAAAAAAACCAAGCGTACTGTGTTTTTGTTGGGGAAGCTCCTAATGCCTAACGTAATTCTATTACAAAAATATCATAATCTGATAAACATACTTATTTAAATGTTAAATTACAGTTATAAGTTGTGCATCCATGTCAAAGGCCAAAACACTATTTCTATTGCCCTCAGAAGACTGCAAAACACATACAGTAATCTGCCAAATTAATTATTTTTTTTTTTAATGGAAAAACAAATATTTGTGTTGTGATACTCTAGCCCAACACACTATGTTTTGGATCTCACTAGTGTGCCCTAAATAAAAACTACCTAATACAAACGCATGACAAAGGTCAGAGCCCACAGTTTCCAACCACTTCACTAAGATGTGCCTCTCCCTGCTCATTACTGACAGTACTAAGCAGACACCTTACCACAGCATTACTTTTTAAACACAAAGAGTATCTATTTAATAATTCTATTTTAATAGGTATACACGAGCAAGTGTTAGAGCATAAGAGTGATACTACTACATCAGAACTTCACATTATCATTCCTTTCACTTAACACAAAGCCACATCAAGAGCAGGTCATTCTTTCTCAACATCCACTAGTAGAAGAAAATTTATATGGGTACGTAAAAGCCACTGCCACCATGTCAAAAGTCATTTTGTCAAGTCACACATACTCTTTTTCATTTGTAAACCAAGTACCAAAGCATGTATTACCACATACACAGAATTAAACAGACACTTATAAAGCTTCTAACAGAGACAGTCTTAAGTTAGGTTTGAACAAAGTGTGCTCTATCTCTGAAAGTGTTCGTTTTTTTAAGAGCTGAACAATATTTAGATGGATGCACTATCATATTTCCACTTCTAATTCATTTTTTTTTCCCAGCTAATAAGACAAATGATTTCATTTCTGAAATATGCTGGGTGAAATAACTATGCTTTACGTGTACGTTGGATCACTGCTTTACAGATGAGGCTGAGGCATTAAATCCAAAATGGCTAAAGCTCCAGCTGAAGACAAATCTCTTCTAAAAATTATAGCGAGCTACATTATTCAAAAGTATTCAGCAAGCATTCAGGCAACATGATGGATGCGGCAGGCCAGTCTGGGTACACAGCTAATCAATATCGCACTCGCGGATAGTCACAGCGCAGTGTAGAGCCTGATGTGGAGATGACACGCGCATGTGCTTAATATTCGGTACCGTGAGCAGTCCCATCAACTTCAGCTGGACCACTCGCTACAAATCCCAGCTACACACCCACATCTTTGTGCAAAAATGCAGGGGCCCTCGTTTTATGAAAGCTATGGCAAATAGTTAAGAAATTACAAAAGACCTTGGATAGCTATGCCTTTGTGTACTTATAGAAAAGGCTACTATTTACCGCAGTCATGATTTAACAACAACGCTAACCATACAAAACCAAATATTTGGCTTTTCAATAGGCTACGGCACAACACAAGCACACTACTCACCCACATTAATGTGCATTACTTGAATAAATTCCCCACTGCTTATAACACTGAATATAAAGGTCTTCCTTAGATATCTGAGTAATCAATACTTGGAATAAAATAAGTCATGTTTCACTGGGGAAGAGGAAAATGAATGAGGTTAAATTAATGCTGCCACTTTCTATAAACCGGCAATGGTTTCCCGCTACAGAAACCGCTAACTTCATTATTTTACAACAGGAAATCAACACTGTAGCATATTTTAAAAGTCTAATTTAGTTAGAGGAATAAAAAGGGACCCTCAAGGCTCATCATGTATGTCATATTATGCTTAGTTTTAAATATCTCAGCTTAGGAACCGTATGCAAAAATCTCAGCGAATCAAGCTGATTAATATTTTGCATTTGTATGCAGTAGTGCTCGCCACTTACCAAGTACTATATAAATATTATTTTATTAAATTTCAAAGCAATTGTGTTAGGTGGGATAATAAAATGTCTCTGTCGTACATTCTTTATCTCGGTAATACAGCCTTTAAAACAGAAGCAAAAGCAGTAAATTAACACAGTAAATTCACTCATGGAGAGAAGGTCAGAAATGATGGAATGGCAGACTTCTAAAGCCACGATAAGACTAGCAGGGCACAGAAATCTACATTCTAAGTAGGAGCATCTATGTGAGGTTTGCAGGTGTCTCCTTACCTTCAATTGTATGGTTAGAGAAAAAGTTAGGGATATTTTTTAAATTTCTAGTACTCATCAGGGTTCACAGGTCCTTTTCGCAGGAACCCCATTTCATGAGAATGCTGCTAGAGGGCAACCAGCACCATTAGGGAAAAGCTGAGAGGACAGAACAAGAACACATGTAAAAAATGAGTCGGAATAATAAATTTAAAATAAATCATAAACAATGAAAGAGGTAACAGATCTTCGTCTCCTTGTTTCTAGCTCTGTATTTTAATTAATACAGAGATCCACTTTTTGGAACAATGTCTCCTTTCTCGCCAACTGGCTCCTAGCTCCTCTTTTAAAACTCACTCCTTTATGCCCATTCCTCCCAGAAATCCTTCAAATAGTGTCTTATTTTCTATTCATAAATGGTCATTAAAATTATGGTAGATCAATACAATTATTTTGTTAAATTATTATATTGTCAATTTCAGTAGAAAGTCAAGAAGACTTATCCTCAGCCTAACAAATACTATTCTTTTCAAGCACAGCACATAAAAGAAGCTACTGTAAATCTGGCCTTAACTAACATGAGTTTCTAAAAATCTGGAGCTCCTAATGGCAGTTAAGAGACTTTCTCAATTCACTATTAACCAACCCATCAACTGTATTTATTAACTGTGGCACTACACTTCAGAATTTCTATGTTTCCATGTTACAGCTTGCTGCATACAGCCTCATGATCAAGGAACAGTTTGAGATATTCAAGTCAAAGATGTGATGTTAGCCCTTGTATTCATGTAATTTGTCATTTTAGAGGTTTTTGTCAGCTCTTGAAGAGAAGGAATTTGCCTGTTTCATTAGCTATCCCTCCATAATAACCAAATTCTTTTCCAATTACACCCCTTCATATTTCAACATATTTGTTAAAATATGGAACAGACGTTCTCTTGAAACATTTCCCCCAACAGTAATTCCCCACAGAATTCCTTATAAAGAGCAGAAGTGGGACTCAAGTGAATTGCAGTACAGCTCTGGGACTGACGGCCTTAATGAAATACATGCTATAATTAGCATCAGTATGTAGACATCAACAGGCTTTTTATTGCACTACAAATAGTCACAGTAGTGTTAACTTTGACTTCCAGAAGAGAATAATTTTAAAGTTTCCATGCAAAAAGCAGCATTTCATGTCATATTTTTACACTCAAATACCTTCATTTTGATAACTGATCTAGAAGCACATGTATTAACTCCCATTTGACTTCAGTGCAATACACATGTGAATGTCAGATATACAGATCCCTTTCAAGTATTAGAGAAACATAAGGAACTTGTTAGGAACGTAAACAAATACTGCTACAAAACTGCTTGAATACGTAAAGCTGACATAATGCAGGGCTGAATCCTACACACAATGGACAGCATGTACCAACAGGGAAGAGGAGGCTCACAAATCTGTACATCTGAGATTGTCTTTAATGATTTTTGGTGAAGGCAAACTATCAAGCCCATCATCTTAAAGAAGCTTTTACAAAGAGTCCAACAAATCAGCTACTAGCAAATACCATGGAAAATCATATACTCTGGTTTTAAAGCTGGTCACATACTGAAAGAATTCAATAGCCCCTTTGTTTCATTCAAATCAATTAGAATAATAAATTCAACTATAACAATACTGGTTCATCCTCAGCGTGTAATCTATTGTCATTTGTTTATGAAGAGGGCAAGATTAAAGATCTTTTAAAAAAACATATATTGCATCCCCATTATCTGCAATAGCTGATAACACACATGCCCAGAAATATGATCACTTTCAATCTGATGAGCTTACAAAAGTTTAAAGCTCTGCATTAAACTAGTTGTATATTTTGAACTTCATCACTTCTGTATTCTGGTGCCTATAAAAATATTGCATCAATAATATTTGATCATGTATTTTAATTTAAGAATTTCATAAGAATTCTAATTGTGTATGAATGGAGAAGCCTATTAGAGAAAACAAACAAGCCCAAAAGTGCAAACAGAGAATGTATTGATTTGGAATTACTAGAAACAAAAATTGGTTGAAAAGTCTTAAATCCTGGAAGTGGGCAACAGTTTAATACAGCAATCAGAAAAACAACTTGTCAAAAATGTTTAGATGTCAGTATCTAACTCTACGGTTTTATGTACCTCAGTGGTATGTAAAAGCTGAAAGACTTTGAAAATCAAGCATCTTATCTCAGTATCTTAACATAAGTTAAGATGATGACTTACAAACAACCACATCTAACCATTTTGTGCCATGTCATAACACAGTATAAAGATATCAGCTTTATTTGGTGAAATTGTGTCAACTTATACTGTGGCTCTATCCTTCCAACTCTTTCTTCCAACTGAATGACAAAAACAACAGTGACAAGTAGGTAAATCCTACATTTTTTGCAGCAAAAATCAAAGAGCAAATATTAATAAGATAAACACCTTTGAGTTTAAAGATGACGTGTACACTGCAACATTTGTCTCTACATTACTGCTCAGAATAGAAATGCTCACCGTTCTTCAAAGGGCAATGTAGATCTTTCTTTTTTAAAAGCATCTCATTTGATCGGGATAATGAGCCAAGAGTAGAAAGATTATGTGTCATATCACATCTCCATCTTAATTACTTTTCCATCAAGTATAACGTCATTTAGGCATTAAGATCTTAGCTGTTCCAGAAGGTACTACAAATCTTCATAATAATATACTGGACATAAATTTTCTATCACTGTTAATTCAGTGCCTTATAAATATAAAAAAGGAGGAAAACACAGGTGAGGCAAAGTGCCACATGTTAGGGAAATTTATTTATGGAAAATGGTTCTGCCAGTTAATTTGTTTCCAAGAGGCCAACAAATAAACAAGTCTAACCACCGATTTCTTATGAAACGCAATGTTTCTTTTTGAAGTTTTTTGACCCACGTTTCTTCACCCATGAATTAACTTCCTGTAACCAGTTAATAGCATTATTCACTAGTGGTTAGAAAGGGCCTTTTCAGTGAATTTGTTGCATCCTAGCTCCCAATAATTTAGGAAACTATGATCACACACATACTGCTGCTACAACCCTCCATACTCCCTGGCTACTTTGCTTTCTACCAAATAAAACGGCACAGATGTTTTGTCCTATAAGCAGATATGCAAACAGGTTTAAAAAGCACAATACAATGCGTAAATAGCATTATCATAGAGATAATTCAGATATTTTCACAGAATTATCATACACAGAACATTTGAAACAGGAGCATAATTCAAGCAGTTTATCTATAAACATTGCTAAATTTGCAGCAAAGGAAGAACCAGAACTGAAGATGGAGCACACCAGCAGGCACACATCTCAAACTCTACTTCCACGCAGGTCTGCATGAATGTGCACTATAGGTACCTACGTGGGTGGATGGAGATAGAGAGGGGTCAGAAAACAGCCAGGTAAAAGAGAGGGCGAGGATTAGTCTGTCTTAAAAGCATGTCACTGCCATAACAGACTATCACAACAAAGTACAAACTCAGAGCTCTACATGTGATCAAGTAATAACTTCACGTAAGTCTCTCTGAACCCTGTGCAGTTAGCAGGACTTTTCCTGTTCACCAACTAGGCCCTACACTGTCCCACAGCACAGCCAAAGGCAATGCAGGATTCCCCACTGCAGGTGCCATGACTTACCAAGAACTTGTCTAATCCTATTATAAAATCGTTCTTAACAAAGCATGAGTTGACCATTGTTATTGCTATTAATCAAGGCAGTGTAACAGTGCCTTAACCAGCCACGAGAGAAAGGATCAGGTTACACTCATGTCTCAAGTCAAACCTTCTTTACTTGAAGTATATTATACCGGCACACACAAAATGGTATCACAGTTGTATTAGCAATGGTCTTTCTAGTAACCACCTGCTAGACAGTAGTCATTTTAAGTATATACAAAGCCAAACGGGTCTGCCCTTGGTGCTGGAATTCTTCTGCAGCTGTACCGTTTCATAACTGACCATACAAAGTCCACGTGCGGTGTAAAAAGTATCTTTCTGTTAAATAGCAAACATATTTAGAAACAACACTACGAAACACATACTGCTCTTCCCCTTCCACGAAAATGACTTTTTTACTTCCAAGTAATTGTACTGAATACATTTACTTTATATTTCTAGAACAATAATACCTCGTTGAAGATATTCAGTATTTATCTGACTTACCAGAACGGTGGTGACGTTGTTCTTCTAGGAACTCCAAGTCAAGCATTAGGTCATCTTCATCCAACTCACAGGAACCCAAGTTATTCAAAACATCCTAAAATATATTAAAAAAAAAAAAAAAAAAAAAAAAAAGCAGCANCTGTCCTGCACAAAATAACGAGCAGTTAGATCTGGGAAATACATTTAAGTAGGAAAATTTTTCTACTAACATTGGACCAGTGAGAAATTGTATGAAACAACTGTCCAAGTACAAAAATATTTGTCACCATTCTGTGTCTTACAGGATCTTGAATATTTAGTAAAAAAAAACAAACAACACAAAACAGAAGAGTAATACCATCTATATAACTATTTTTTTTGTACTGTTCAATGGTGGTTTTGTTTCTTTCCAAGTTTAATCACAACTTTTTATGAGGCATAAAAATGTTATTTTTAGCACAACATAAATGTATCAGTACTTGTTTTTCATTAAATTTTGGAATTCTAAGCGCTTCCTGCCCTTACCAATATCCTCTATAAAGAGATTTACTGTTCTATTTATCCAAGGTATAAAGAGACACAAATTTAGGATAAACAGGAAATTCAGGCACGAATGATCAACTCATGAATTTTTAAAAGTATTAAGGTGGGTGGTAAGGGTTTAGTAGGTTAAGTAGAAAAGTAGGTTAAGTAGAAAGCCTGACTGCGACGTGTAGCTGCTTAGGTCCCCATTCTCTTCTTGTGATTTATTTTGTTTGCCAAGTTTTAACCACAGAGAGATAAGGAAGGTTTATACAATGCATCCTTCAGAAAGTCAAAAAGGAGGGGGGGGGCAGCTACAATCAAAGGAGAGCAAAATAGTAGCTTTTTGCACGACGTTGTTTTCACAACCTAGGATTAGGTTCTCAGAAGATAAAATGACTAGTTATGTCTCAGGTACACATCTTTACTCTGTAAACTCTGAGTACAGCAATATCATTATTTAGGCTTCATTTGGAGTCATGAAATGGCGTTCAGCTCAGCCTTTGCAAAACCCTGCCTGGACAACCAGTGCCTGAAGCCAGGCACAGGAATGACAGTCTCGGAAGAAATGCACCGCCGATGGGGGACACAACCACACACAGGGAGCTGTGGCTGAAGGACGCCTCTCCTGTCTGCCATTCAGGGAGAAACAGCAGCAAGAAGGCAACCCGCACCAGGACAGTTCACTTCTTTCTTGTTCCTCATTCCTATGCTTGCCACAGGCAACCTTGGAAAGGGATGAGGCAACTGTTTTCCCTAGCTCCTACCAACCTAAAGTTGCTTATACTCAATGTATTAAAAAGATACATTCATTCTGCATTTTCTTCCCGTGTATATTTTATTCTATGGTCAAGCATTTATGAATTAGTATGATATGAGAAAAGGACAGTGATTTAAACTAAGGGGAATAACTAGTATCACAGTATCACATACTGTCAGGCACAGGCTTTGCTGTATTTCATCTGACCTGATAATATCATGATTTTCTCCATATTCACCAACATCTAATCAAAGATAATTCATGCATTCTCCAGCTGGCATTTTGTCTGAAAAACTACAAGTGATATTGCAACAGGCTTATTTCTTCAGTCCGTTCACAGGCAAAAAACGTCAGTAGATCCTGCATGAGATGCTGGCATCCCATACATCTCACATGCTCCCAACACAAATGTGGCCCAGAGAACACAGGACTTCAGTGTGAAAGGGGCCAGATGATCATCTCAAAGCTATTGAGCTGTCTGCGAGATCTCTGTATAGCAATTTGGTGTACAGAAAGCAGAGAAATGTAACAGCAGTATACATTAAACTAGCAAAAGCCCTCCCTGACTACAGTTCCAACCATATTTGTTATGCTCCTAATTCTTTGAAGTATTTTCCCCCCGTCATAGATGCCAATTCTTATTCACACTCACAACTTACACTTATTCAACCCTTTTGAGTACTTATTTCTTCAAATTCTGTTTCCTACTCTTTCACAAACAACACGCAGGCAACACAAGGACTTTTTCTTGCATTCCTCCCCTGACTTGCCATCAGCATGAGAAAACCGCTTCTGAGATACAAAACCCACTGCTAATGCTGTTACTATAGTTACAGATGCCAAGCATGGAAAGTGACAATTGTCAAGTGGAGAGACCTCTGCACAAGCAGCATTGTACAGAAGGAAAACATACATCACATGAACACTACAGTGACATCAAACACACAACATGTTATCCCCTCTACCTTAACTCAAAGAGCTGCTGACAAGTGCTCGTCATAGCAACTGTTTCTTTCCCTTATGCTGACAAAATATAGACATTCAATAATCAAATTATTTATTACTGTACAGTACAAAAGCATAAAGATAAAACATGAAAATACAATACACAGATGCATTATATCAGGTTACTGATACTTATGCAGACAAACACTCTTCCAGTCTGGATTTATGCTATCCCATAACAAACCCAAACTAAAACTAGTTCACTAAAAAAATTTAAAGAAAAAGTATTCTGTATTAAATGGAAGTGGGAGAACTCACATTGCTCGACGTTACAGATAGCCTAAAACTTAAATAACTTTTGAATCGCTGTTGGAGTTAATGAAACACTGAAGATTGAAAATCTCATTTAGGGCTTACGTATATCCTTTAATACCTAAACATCTTTCAAAATATTAGCAGCAAGATGCTTCTAAAATTTGTTCTCTGTTCTTTTCACAAATTCCAAGAGCACTGCCTGACATGATTGGAGTATCTTCAGTCCGACTGTTATCACCAGCTGTATTTCAGAAGGTAAATCAATGATTATGGCATGTTAGAAGCAGATGAACATAAAGAAATGACGTCTAAACAAAGGAAGAGTTTGGGGGGTTTTGCTCCATTTTTAAATTTAGATGCTATTATGCACTAGAGCTTAATCAAATGGTATACTAAACTACTCAGAGAACATACAACATACCTTGTTTATATAGTGTTTTATTAACTTAAGAAAAGCATTTTGGTGACAAAGTCCAGAAGAACAATCCCTGCAATTTTTAAGCAACAGCTAAAAGGTTTTCATACCAGCGCAGGCAAAACATAAAAAGGTTGAAGTACTCTGGTAGGTTGAAGTAAAGAGTTTTCTAAATTGAAGAAACTCCAGCGGGCCAGATGAACCAGAAGGAGAAAGTCTGTATACAACTCAGCCCCTGCATATTATTGCCTTTAAGGAAGGTCTTCACTTCCAGTAACCTTCTGAGAGGAGACAAACCGTGCTCCGTCTATCCTCTGTCCCATGACATGATGTGCACCCTGCTCCTCACACCAACATCTCTGCTCATCCACCTGAGCTGAGAGCTCCCTGCTGCCTTCCCAACGCAGCTCCGACCCCCTTAGCCTTGCCTTTCCTACAGCCTTTTTGACTGCACCAACAACAGCAGAGAAGCTAAAGTGACAAAGAAAAGCTCCCCCAGGTTTATTCCTCTCACAAGTACCTCCACCTGGGAAACCACCTCCCTCTTTCCCCAGGAGTTCACTTGTTCTTTATAAAGGGACAAATCACAGAACTGGGAAAAAAGAAACTAAAGCAGCAACTGTCCATCACAGTGAGAATGAGGGCTTGGCAGAGAGACCCGGCTCTGCCTGCCAGGGGTGTCAGTGATGCCAGTCCAGCTGCTTCCTTGCTGTCATCATACCCACCTCTGCAGGTGCACTTCTTCCACAGATGCAAAACAGAAATTAACTCATGAATGCATAAAAGCACACCCAAGAAGAGCACGTTAGGTTCCCAGGGCTGTCCTAACTGAGTAATATTTTCTGAAAACATATAATTAGAAAAACATAATAAGAGAAAAGGGCTCCTAGAATGACCTGCCTAATGCCACAGAACGGCTCCACAGTACCACTTTGAGTGCACACCAATGTCATCTGCCTCTGCCTCCTCGCCAGGATCCATTACTCCTTTGTTGCTATGACAATTAGTAACAATTGTAATTTCTTTTTAAGTTTAATGTCTCTTGACCCTTTCCACATTCTTCCCCTCACCACTGCTGCTACATTCTTTGAAGAATAACACAATTAGATTTTTAAAAAAGAAAATGAAAGCGAGAGAGAGAGAGATCAAGCCCTAAAGAGCATTCAAAGAGAATAGTTTCAAGGCTTTGCTACATAAAGAAAAGGAAATGCATGGTTCCATCAGAGTCCCAAGGAAACATTTGCTGTTTATTTATGGTGGCATAACTTTTATTTATTCCAGGAGGCAAACCATTTAGTTAAGGCAGAAGCTCTGCAGCAAAAACCTCTTTATTGACTCTGTAATAGTCCCTTGGAAGCCTTAAGACATATTTCCTACTGCTGGTGTCTGCTTCTCGCTTGATTTCTACCACCATTTTGCCTTTATAATGGATCCAAAATTAACATGATGTTGCATTTTTATTCGAGTTGATCTGGAAGTTGATCATGATCTGTAAGAAGAACCTGTGAACAGACTTACTTAGTCAATTTCTTGCCCATGTCTCTCAGTTTCTCCTGGTAAAGACAGGCTGCAGCCTTAGTTTACCTACCACTCTTTCTCCTTTGATTTGGTGAACTACCACCATTATTTAAACAAGTTTCTATTTAAACAAGAATTAAACAGTGGTATTTTATTTAAATGTTACTAATTCAGAATAAAAAGCACCAATTTGTACATCAGTTCAGGCTGCTTTTGATAGCCGATAACAGCTGTAGCAGAACAGGACGTTAACCTAGTAATACTTCAATGCATCAGTAACAACTTTCATATTTAAAATTCTTTCAGCAACAGCAAGAGGTATAAACTGCTGGTTTTCATCTAACAGCTACATATCTTACTCAAAGCTCATTGAACTCAATGGTACTCTATTTAGTTGTGACTGGCCTCAGACTTCCTTAATGTTCTTAAGAAGTATGACCTAAGAATCATTTTGTTATCAAAAGATATGCAGTGATTTGCATGGATATATTTCAGAAATAGTGAAATATTACAGGGATAGAGACGTATTAGACTTACAACTCCTCCCAGACAGACCGTGTGTATCTTTATAGTAAGTTTACTCAGAATTGCTGAAAGAGACTTCCCTTCCTACCTTAGTACCCTCCCCATCTCGGTCTTTCTCTCTTCCCAGATTCCCTTTCTATAATCACTTGTCCTGGTTTGAGCAACACAGGACTACTTTCTCTTCTGATACTTGGGAAAACTGCACTTTTAGAAGACTCTAGTGTCTGAATTTGTGAAAATGTTTACTTTACAGCCAGCTATGGTGTGGGGGTTTCAAGGTCTCAGTGTTTTCAAGCTTGCCAGGTGCAGGGACGAGGAGGAGCAAGACCTGGACACTTGACCCAAGCTGGCCAACAGGATTATTTCATACCGTGAACCTCACATTCAATATAAATTAGAAAGTTTGCTGCAAAGTGCCCTCTCTCCCTTGATGGCTGCAATCCTGAAGAACTTCTTGCCCCAGTGCCGAACCCCTGAACCCCTTCCTTCCTCCCAAAGCTGTAGCACTCACAGTGTCCGACATTTACTGTCCACTGCTGGGAGGGCACAGCTTCCTACTGATAGAATTGGCTAAGAATAATCCTTGCATATTTTATAGTAGTATGAGGATCAATATTGGTTCTTTACTGCTATTAATGTTAATTACCTAGTCTTACTCTATTAAATCTGTTTATATTTCAACCCTTGGGTTTCCTTGTTTTTTTCCCAATTCCCCTTCCCAGGTGGGGAGGGGTCATCGGGTGAGAGAATAATTGTCTAAACAACAGTAAATTGTTGTGGGTTTTCTCAAACCATAACATCACTCAAAGGAAATTTAATGCATAATACATAAATTTTCAGTCCTTTTCCAGAATAGTCCAGTATTTAATTATTTTTAGCCCTGCTCCAGGCTCAGTCTACAACACTTAAAATGAGTTTGAAAGCTGGAATAAATAAGAACAGCTTTAGTCGTAAATACATATAAAGTGCCCAACATAACAGGTCTCAAATCTACTATTAGGCTTAATCAAACAACAAAAAGCAAATAACATTTCTTTCTGAAGCTCTCTATTACGTGGGGTTTTTTTAATTATTCCAAATAAACAATTTACACATATAAATACCTAGTGAAATTACTGCTTATGGAATTATACTCATCTAAAAACTGACTACTCTCGTATTCAGAAATGACAATAAAATATACATATAAATATACAAATACACTAAAGCATATTATTTCGTTAAGTAAAGCAAATCAATTCCAAAACGCACCCAGCAAAAGCATATCGATTGCACAAGACATATATAAACAAAGCAGGGTAAATCCACATAGAACTGAATATTTACAACTAATATTCAAACTCAAGAAGAATAATTGGGTTTTGGTGACAACTCTGCCCATTTAAAACAGCCAGCAATCAATGGCACTAATCAAAAGGTTCATTTCTTGATGTTTTCACACATTTTTATTCTAGACTTCTTGCTCCCAATACCATTGATATAATAAAGTAACAGCAAGGTTCTAAAGGCAGCAGACACAGGTTCTATGTCATTACCAGCATCTTTGGAGAGTTGTATACATTATTTTCTAATTTTATTCTAATTAACATGCAGTCTCTAGTCAATACGATGTTCAATGGCTTGTGTTTCTTTTTCATTTTCTGTGCTGGTATCTTGAGAGAGATTCAGCCCTGACAAATTTTGTTTTCCCCAACAAGGGGATGCAGATTTTTTTTTCTGACCAGTACTTGTGTGCATCCACACACAGGTTGCCACTGGGACCTGGCATTTTCCAGTATTTTTCAGTGTTCTTTTACACAGGTGACAGAGATTTCCATTACATTACAGTATAGCAATACTGCAACAAAGTCTTGACTATTGCTTGGAGATTGTTCAAGACCTTTGAGAACCTGAGGTCCAGTAAGCAAACTGACGAAGCTACAAGACTGAAGCGCTGACACGTTTGCAGTTACTCAGTTCATAAACATTTGTCAGACACATATATGGCTGAAGACACTATTCACAGAAGTCACTGAAAGTTAACTCAGGTTATACGTACATTGATATAACCATACTATCGTGACCTTGAACATAGTGACTACAGTTTCATCTTTAATGCATCTTTTGATGAAGCTTTGCACCTGTGCTCAGCAAAAACGCTATTTTTCCTGGACTGAGCAGATGAGCTTTGGACACGGGCATCCCTCCTTGAAACATTGTTCTTAATCATCACCTACGTTGTATACAGATGCATTTCTCCTCAAGGATCTGTAATCCCACAGGATCTGTAATCCCACTTCACTGCCATTTTAGACTGTATGAGGAAAGCCTTAAAATCCAGGGGAATAATTTTTTAAAGCTTTTTGTCCCTTGACATAATAGTCCAGATCTCATTTGCATAAGTGATTATGCGGGAATCACTGGATTTTCAAAGATATTTTTAGAGCTAAAATAACAAAATTTTAAAAACTCACTTTTCAAAAAATTGCTTTGGGTTCTGTTTTGTTTTCCTTTCTCCCCATGCTGGCCTCTTGGCATCTTTCTGATCTTCTTCCTCTCTGTTACTGTTCTTAATTATTTTCTGAATACAGATTTTCATATCTTATTGGGTTGTGTTTTTTCAAAATATAAGGATTTAGTGTTCATTCCTCCCCATTGAAATGATGGTACTAAATGTATAAAATTCCTCTCAGAGAAAGTCAGCCCCATATTGCAAGCATAACAGTATGTTAGTATTTAATATTAGTGATTCCTTTTTTTCTTCACTGTAGAAATGTATGTGGGGGGCTATTTGAGATCAATGCTTTTGCAAAAGCACATAGAAAACACACACTAGGGAGAATAATTTGATTCTTTTGTAAAGACATACGTATGACGATTCACCTGTATCTACTCAGGGTAACTGCATATCTGATGCTGGAAAAGATCAGAATTAAATACTTATTTCAAGTCTGAAATGATTTCTAGAGATTGCCAAAAGATAGTACTTCATCAAAATTGTATTCAGCAAGGAAACATGACATACAATCAGCATAAGAATGAAAACTGAGATATACTCAAGGAAAAAGAAAGACCTTGAGCTATTTAAAGTAATGTTAACTCCTAGAACTGTAGCTGAATAATTCATGGACATAATGAAGTATTTCCCCTCCTGCACTCTCCCACACACTTCAAAGGGAAAATGAAAGTACATGAAACCCAGAAAACGGAAAAACCTATGAAAACACAGAATCCCTGCCAACAGCCTAAAAATCTCTGTATCAAATGTAAAGCTTATGGATTCCTTTCATATACTATGAGCAGCTTAAAAGCGTTCTTTTTTCCTGAATAGCACCACCCAAAAAGCATATTACTCCTTGCTCGAACGAACTAGAGACTTTAGAAAGGAAAAAATAAATCTTGTAACATTTGGCAAGAACATTTTCTGTAGCTAACATGTGGAAATCCATTTATATTATGAATTAATGTGCCCTTAAGACCCAAAGACAGAAAATTATCAGCGGAGGGAACCGTCTAACTATAGAGCTCAGATCCATCACACTATTCTTAAAAATATTTTTTGCACGTATGCTTTCAGCTGTATAAGGGAAGTGCGGTATTTTCCATCCTGTTCTTGTTTCTGCCCTTTCAATTCTCTGGGCATTAAATCAATGTCTACAATGATGCTCCTTTTGCCTGAATGATTATAACTAATGGAGTCTCCTAACATGTCTCAGTTTGCCCTCACCCACATGGGGTTCATTCTGCCACAATATGGTGGGCTTGCTGAAGCCACAGAAATGTGATAATACACAAAGCCCAAGCACCTCCGGTGGCAGGAACAGGAGCTGACCATGCTCCTGTCTGGCCACGGTGTTAGTCAGATTCAGACGACAGGGGGAAGTGGCACCTACCTTCACAAGTCCATAGGCAAAAGCATTAGAGCAAATAACATGTTGATACAGAGCAACAACGTCCACTCTCCCCATGTTAACCAGGTTCCCTTTCATTAGGACAGCACACAAAGGGATCATACAGTAAGGTACTTTGACACCCAGCGGTCACTAACCCACCTCCCACCGCAAACCTACAAGGGCTTCTCTTCCTACATAGCAGCTGTAGATGCTGCCAGCTGGTCTCGGATACCTTTGCTGCTGTTGGGCCATCCGAATGCTACAGCACTGGTGAGGATAACATGCAGCTGAAAGCCATGGGTTGATGACCCTACTGCAGCATTGGTGATAGTTCGATAGTGTAACCTGCCTCTAAGAGCGTACACCCGTGAATGCCAATGGATTTGCCTTTGCAGGTGTAACCAAAGATGCACTTTTAATTTGCTTGCCTTAAACTCAGACATACAGACACTAAAATGGAGGGGCAATAGCCAGTGTACATATTTTTTGTAACACAGCAATACCACTAATAGTATAAGTAGTAACAACATACAAGTATTTTATAATGCTGCTAAGCACAGGTATATAAATAACACACAACTCCAAAGACTGAAACAGTTGCACAAATGATGCGCAGGAAAACATCGCAGCCACCTAATTCCCACACTTGCTTACATGTGCATGTATGTATGTGCACGCAACCACTTGCAACACGCGGGCCAGCTGCACGGACACACAGCAAGCAACAGGTGCCCTTAGCATTTAAATTTGAGCATACTTTATGCTTCTATTAAAGTATTCAAATTAATCTCAGTTCAAGTCAACCCTAGATAAAAATCAGTTCTTGACAAAGCTGATAAAGACAGCAATCATCTACCTTGAATTTACTATCTAGCAATAGAATATCAAAGTAAAAGACACATTTAAAATGTGCACAAGCTTCTGTGCAACAGAAAGCTTGAGATTTGAGTCTGTGAATAAAAGAAAAAACAGTATCATTTCAGACAGAGAGGTGCTTGCTGACTGTTCGCCATTCTTTCAAATAATTCCAGAGCGCTCAGATTCACTTTGGTTGTAAACAGAATCATGACAATTGGATTTTCTGTGTTCAAAAAAAGAAAAAGGTGTACACGTTTTTTATGCATCAATCTGTAAGTTCATTAACAGAATCCTAGGAAAAAAAAAATCTTCTCTTAAACTATGAAAATACAAAGAAAGGCAATAAAGCCTAAAATGACCAAATAAAGCCTCTTTTAATAGATTCTTTTTTTCCCCCCTCACTCATACACACATATGCTTTCCTCCCAGCAGAGCGATACATCTGCAACACATAATTTGCTTTGTGGATTAGTTAATGTTTTTACGGCTGTTGTAATAGGCAAAGCACTATGCAAGAATTCTAGTACGCTCATTATCACCGTATAGCTTTGGGAAAGTTTTCTACATCGTGTGCCAGATTCTTCTGCCAAACACAGAAAAAGCTCCTAAGGTATCTCTATCCTGAATTTATATAGGATATAATTCAAACCATTCTGTGAAGCTTATTTATATATACCTTAGAGATGTGAGTACAACAGGTTATTCAACACATGGATTGGCCAGGTAACTTTTTCCAAAACCGTTTAAGTTAATCACATAACTTTCAATGGCCAAAAGGTTTAGCTGTAACTTGGGCAACTAGAAACTTCTGTCTGTGTCCTGACAGCACCCAAGTCAATTCTTCAGTCAACATTTAAAGGGTCAAAAATTGCTTTATGACGCCTAATCAATCTTCACTTTCATTTTTGCCTTTTCTTGGCCAGTAGTACACCAAGAAGAGGAGAGGAAAAAAAAAAAAAAAAAAAAAGATGGATATAACCATACAATTAGTGAGGACCTGGCTGCCAAAAAGAGAAACATTTAAATTCAGGTGATACAAGACAGAGAACCTTAGAATTTATAATCTTAATAAACAACCACCACTCCTAAGGGGCAAACCATGGCAGTCTCTTTAAAAAAATATAATTCTTCTGACAAACCACATCAGCACAATTCTCCTCCTTCCACCATCCAGCACCAGCCACATTTGTCTGGCAGAGACAGTGGAATTCAAGTCCTGTTGCCCCAAACTGGACTAACCTTGTTTAGCATGTGTACTTCTGAAAAGCAACGCAGGACAAGATATATATATGGTACCAAGCTCAAGAAGAGGTCAATTATTCTTGCAAATAATCTCTCCCCAAAATGTCACAGTTCTAGTTGTATCATCATGGGTTCAAGTTAAGCCAGGGGAGGTTTAGGTTGGATATTAGGAAAAAAATTTTCAGTGAAAGGGTTACCCAACATTGGAATAAGACTGCCCAGGGAGGGGGTGGATTCACCATCCCTGGAGGTGCTTCAAAAAAGGGTAGACGTGGTACTTGGGGATATGGTTTAGAAGTGGTTTTGTCAGGTTATGTTAAGGGTTGGACTTGATGATCTTAAAGGTCCCTTCCAACCTTAATAATTCTATGATCTATACTGTCGGGAGTCAGCACTTTTGGATGCCAAATGAAGACAATCTATTTTATGGTTTGTGCATTATTTTATTTCTAGGAAAAGACCAAGAACTTGCAACATATGAAAAACTCGAAACTCTCCTAGACATATGATTAAATAAAAAAAATATTTTTGCCTAGTAACAGGAAAATTTAATACTTTCTCCATCCCAATATTATTATAAGCCAATTCAAGGCTGAACCTTCTGTTTCTAATTCTAATTTGTAGCCTGTAATATTGGTGATAAATCACTAAAAAGTGAGCCCTGTAAATGGAATCACAAGTGACCCTTTATTATAGCATCATTAATGCAATATCATAATAGATATGCTATTGCTAATATTATTTGAATTCTTCCTGTTTCCATGGTAACTTTGGCCTACGGCTGCTCTGGTAAACAGGGTTTTAAATCATTCTTTGAGAAAGGCTTCTGCTGAAATGTGATTTTTCCACTAGTGCATACTTTTTCTCACTTTCTTTGTTTCAGTCTTTTTTTTTTTTTTTTTTTTTTTTAAAAAAANATTACTGGTCCAGAAGAGATATTTTTTGGTTATTGCAGTCAAATGGGCAATGAATTGGGAACTTGAAGAAGCAAGGCAACCTTTAACAAGCTTTGACTAACATTAGCAGTACAAAATACAATATTCCATTCTAGAAAGGTATCTAAATCTCACAGAGACTGAGAAACAGCAAGCCCTTGCTGGAAATTCTATAGTGCATACATTTTATAGGCTTTGTTACTTCTCCTCTGTACTTTCAAAACTATTTGTTGCTTAAAACAACTATCTTTTTCAGTATTAACATGTGTATTGTCTTCTAACAAATATTTTGTCCCCCAGACATCAGAATGGAAGAACAGCATGAATACCTATGGAACAGTGTCCAATTCTTTGCCATGACTTAGACAGGAGCTTAAACTGAACAGGAAAATTCAGTCTCCCATGCATGCCCAGCCTAAGAGAACAGTAAACTGATATGAGAGGTTACCTGGCTTTTATATCCAAATTCAGTGATGACCAAACCTGTACATTCAGCTGTCAGTCACCTTGCCAACCACAACTGGGGATCACCAACACAATCTGGTTGTGTCATGGCATTTGCTTCTAAAAATAAAATAAATCTGTCAATGAAGTCAGTATGCTGTTAAGGGGACAATCTACTTGTAGGGGCAAAGGGGAAATACCTGAGAACACACCACTCTTGGAGAGGTTAACACTCCTCAAACTAAGGCTAATATTTAGGCTAGTCCTTAAGCTTTTGGGCACCCCCATCTGTTCAGCCTACTCCAACAACAGCACTAGTTTTATTATTGCTTCAGAGACCAAAGAAGCAGCTAAAGATGATCCCCTTTGTAAGGCGATGAACTCGCAGTCCATTTTCAGTACAACATAACCCTTCGTAATGTTAATTGCATCACAAACTGTTACTTGCTGGCAGGACATCCAGTCCTTCAGTAATTTGAATCAATATATAGCTGTTTACAAATCAGACATGTCAGCTTTATCAGATCAGGAAAATGTATTTGCTGGTGCATTCTAACCAATGAAAGCTCAAATAATAATGTTAGATATATCATAGATTATATATACCTATATATGGAGCCCTAATAAAGTTATACACTTATCATAGAGATTGGATCAATGTAGTTCCTCAGAAGAAAACAGTATTCTAAAAAACAATGTACTGGATTTGCCACAAAGTGAAGCACAAAACCTGTTCTTCACTCTGCTTACAGGTCTTTTACCCACAATTCTGTTTCCATTTATTTCTGTTCACTGTGCAGCTTTGCAGTTTAAATGGCATCTGCAATATTTATTTGACAGTTCCCATTCTTCCTATAAATTCAACAGAAATAACGTTGTGCCTATTTTTTGTTTAAAAGGGAAATGAATGAAAATATGCACTTACTTAATCAGTACTTGTTAAAGGCTCTCTGGTTTGCCATTAAATAATATATATCTAGACACAGATTTATTCACCCTGAGCATGTGACAAGTCTGCTATTTGAACAAGTGGGGATGGGCAACTTATTAAACTTACAAGTTAGACCTGAGACAGTCAGGAAAGACTTCGCTCCACTAGAAAATACTCCAAAGATCTTATTCACTAATCAACACTTATTCATCTTCAGTACAGAGAGCAACCGGAACTCTTTGAGGTCATGGTGACACTGTCAGAAACTTTCTCAAGTCCTTACCAAAAAAGACTGTCATTATAATGATTTTCACTTGCCATTAATTCCCAGCTGCCTAATTTAGTAGGGTAGAAAGCAGGCCCCTCAGTACTAATTGGAATAAATTTTTAATTTAATAGTCTAATGTGTTCCAGTTTGGGGTTGGGTTTTTTTCCTTTCAGCGAATTAGTGCTCTCATTATTTGTTAATGGCTAGGTGCTGAGTGCATACTGTTAAGATGCCTAAAATAAGACAGCCTCTTGGTCAAAAGTCTAGGTTTAAAAAGAATCAGCAATACATACATCACAGGGTAGGTTTCTTTTGTACAGTTACAATTGTCCTTCAGGAAGAGGTAAACCTCAGTCTTCTGTTTTGAACAGGATAGCAGCATTTATAGGTTCAGTTAACAAAATGTTGCTGTTTCCTTCCCACTGTAAACAGGCAACACCACAAAAATCCAGACTTGCTCAGCACTAAGGACAAGATTTTATCCCATAACATGAATAAACCAGATCCTCATAGACTAAGCTTCAGTAGGGCCATCACAATAAAGCAATCCAGAGAATACTCTTACCACAAAATGTTATTCAGCATATAACAACGCATAAACTTAACGCTAAAATTCATGCTAAGAATTTCTTGGACTCTTAAATGAGACCAGTACCTCCATGTCTATGTAGTGAGGACCTTACAGAATAAACTTAAATATTACACAGTAAACATTTACTGTCTTAGCAATGGCAGATTGCCCTTATTTTCAAATGTTTACTAGAATGATGAAGCCCTTGTACTATACTTTTGAGTACAGTACTCCTAGAGTACTTGTACTATACCACATTAGTGATGTTAAAACTACTTGATTTTCTCTTGTTGCCTTGATTTTCACCCAACTTCAAACCTCACTTCAGTCAACAGGTTCTAATAATGCTTTCTACAAGAATCAGCAGACATCTTCACACCTCCAAAATACAGTGACATGTTCTTTCTTGGTCAATATCCCTATTTTTAAGATGCATTTCTGTATGTAAGTGCCTTCGGTAGCTGCTGTTGGTTTTAGGGTAAGATAAGAGGAAAATACAGAGGCAAAGATGTTTTAGAAACATCCGGTACAATCTACATAAAGATTAGATACTATTGGATGTGCTGAACAAAGGAAATCTGATCAAATATGAAAGCCCGTATCTTCTACAGCCTTAATTCTGTATGTATAGACTGGATTAATCCAACATTAGTTTAGGTTTTCTTTCTATTTATTGCAGTCATAAAGCAAACATAGTCACTACAATACAGCCAGCACACGTAACTGCCGTTTTGGTGTTCAGTACTATGCAGTACTATTAGACCCAGCTCTGCAGTGGAAGTGTGCATGTTCTTTTACAAATGACAACTTATTAGCCTATTTCCCTAAAGAATAAGGTTGATGTCATTCCATTGTCTAAGCACAAACCTATTTTGTTCTTTTCCCAGCAAGTCTTGAACCTCTTTACCAACATGAACTGAATTGGACAGAAAAGGGACAATCTTAAAGGCAAAATGCAGAAGCAGCTAAGCAACAGCAGATATTTGGAGGGGAGAGTGAGACTCAAGCAGTGAATCTGCTATGAGCAGAAGTGCTGTACAAACTCACGCCTTAAAACAGTAGGTATGAAATATCCTTTTTGCATCAACTCCAGGAAGTTTCAGCTGAACCCGACATCCTTCTTTGACACTGACATCAATCCACCTGTCCCAAACCATAAATCCCCTTGCCAGTCATGTTTCCCTAGTTTCAGCATTCACAAGACTCATCTGCATGCTATACGATCAAACTGAATATTCTATGACTACTTTCCATACACTAATTAATACAGACCAAGCTCACCATCCCATTGCTTTTAGGAAAGAAATCAGAGACAGGTGAAACTACTCCACGGAATGAGATGGCTGCACTGCTGGGACCAGAACACAGAGTCTTTTGTTTATGCTCCTCCCTTATTCAGCCGCACCAGGCAATTGTTTAATTTTATTGTATCGTAATCTGAGCAAACCCAGTGGAACTGACTGAAAAAAAAGAGAGATGGAGTTCTTAATTTGCCAGAGGTTCTTAAACAGGTTTGTCTGTGCCACCATACTAGCCTCTAAACCCCGTGTGTCCATCCTTACAGCTCGTGAAACAATGAGTGTGTACCCGCATAATCACAGGTAGCCTGCTGTTACTAACAGAAGGGAGAGACTTTTCTTTAAATCTGTATTCACTTCAGACAGGTTAGCATCCTAAGCTGTTAGAGAACTATATAAAAATTAGTGTAGTCAGAGATTTCCTGAGCTTAAGGTTAGGTGTTGTCGTGGTTTAACCTCCAGCCAGCAGCTAGGAGCATGCAGCCGCTCGTGCAGTTTTCTGTCTTCCCCCAGAAGGGGAGGGAGAAGAGGGAGAAAAGGAGGGGAAAGTGAAAGGAAAAAAAAACTCTTGGGTTGACATAAAGACTGTTTAATAGAAACAATAACAGAAAAGGAAAATAACAGTAATGACACAAGTCAGTGTCACCACCCAGTGAATTGGCGCCATCCCAAGCAGTGATCAAGGTTTCCACCCCAGCCAGCCCCCATTTATATAGTGAGCATGACATCTATGGCACAAATATTCCATTGGCCATTCCGTTGTTCTGGCTATGCTCCTTCTCAGCTTCTAGGGGAGCTAAAGAGAGTGGTTGAAAAGCATAAACATCACCTAGCAACAACCAAAACAATATGCATTATTGACCTTCCTTTCACAGCAATCACTAGAAAGAAAATTAACTCTTTCCCAACTGAAACCAGGACAGATGTAAATGCTACGGTTGTATAATTTATAAATGTGAGATCATTACAACTAAGGAACAACCATGTTCCTTCAATCCAAACACATACAAATACATATACAGCACACCAGCTTCTCTGCTTCAGCAGCACCTGTCACCATAAACACACAATTTCAGGATCTTCCTCCTTGCTCTGACTCGCCATTGAACAGAGTCCATTTAAAGACCAGTGACCTAATGTATTACCTAATAAAAGGTGTAAGGAACAGTTCTACCTGAGAGACGACCAGTTCGTTATCACTTTAACCTCCTAAAATAGCTGTGCCACATAGATACAACAGCCCTATTGCCCAACTGGCAGAGACTGGAGTGGAGATTTTGCTTTTTTACATAGCTTGCAAAAGCCTTCTGACTTACTATAACTAATGTTAAACTTGTATCTTTATCTTGTTTGGATATGAAACAAGAGGGAAAACTTGACACCTGATTGTATTTTGCTTTAAATTTTTGAGTTTGACGAAGCTATAATCTTGAAGGACTCGAACATTACACCTGAAAGGCAGCATAACCTAAAGGAACATCAGTCAACTGAGAAACTGTGAGCTTTGATACACTTGCACTGGAGTGCAAGAGGCAGACATTTGAAAGTACTGGGCCAACACCAAAAAAACAAACCACACCTGCTTACAGCTATAAGCACCATAAACTGATTTCAGTTTTCTTCTGTTCTTTTAGGGGATGAGAAAAGAAACAAAATTTAAAATTCTTTATTTTCCTTCTACTGGTAGCTACCGGGGCAGCACTTCATCACGAGTGCGATGAGCTCGCACTGCTCTCAGCTCCAGTCCTCCACTTGAGCCCCAAGGCAAGTGCCCTTCTACACTCCAAATAATTTGACAGCGTGTACTTCCTTCTTCAAGATGAAGATTGGGACTATCCACAGACGTATGAACTGCAAAGATGTAATGGATTTGTTGTTTTCCTCTCCCTCAGGACAGACAGGAGGCTAGCATTGCAAAATTCGACAATACAGTGAATCAACGAAAGTTTGTCATTCTGATCCCTGGGGAGAAGTCCAGTCTAATCTATGAGAATGTAAACATCAAATGTTAAAAAAAAAAAAAACAAACAAACTTTGTGTGCAAAAATGCATGTCACACAGAATTCTTTGGGTATCACCCATGAACAGAGCAAAAACATCTGTAGGATTTTCCATGCACTATCTACAAAAGTAAAATACAACACTAAAGATTCTTGCATCATTTATCAAACATAAAGCAGAGAAAAGCTACGAATACACATGTATTTCCATGTATAAGATAGGTCTCCAAAATTATCTATTCTTACTATTTTATAAAGTTACATTAATAGACCCATGGTTTCTGGGCCATAAAAATCCAGGATTCAGACTTATACCTTTGAATATTTCCCAGTGGAAGATATGCTTGCATTGACGAAAGCAGCATCCCTCATATGCTCCACTTACTGCATGGGTTGGGGTAAGCATCCAAGGAAAAGAAAATTTTATGCCTTATGGAAAAAAGCGGGTGATAATCTGCTTTTACTCAACGACACTCTGCATTGAAAAAAGGCATCTGGGGGGGGATCAGAGCCAGTATATGATTTGCTTTTTTACATAGCTCGCAAAAGCCTCCTGATTTACTATAACTAATGTTAAATTTGTATCTTTATTTTGTTTGGATATGAAACAAGAGGAAAAACTTGACACCTGATTGTATTTTGCTTTAAATTTTTGAGTTTGACGAAGCTATAATCTTGAAGGACTCGAACATTACACCTGAAAGGCAGCATAACCTAAAGGAACATCAGTCAACTGAGAAACTGTGAGCTTTGATACACTTTCTGCACTTTCTGCTTCATTACATCAGGTAATCTTTTCAACCTGAAGGTACCGTCTCCACTCCTACTCCATGTCTGTCTAGCTTATTCAAATAGTAATTCTCAGAGCAAACAACTAAGTGATTTTTTTTCCCACTCACATTCAGCAGGAGATTCAGCAGGGACAGCTGAGGAGATCACCAACCCCACCTCTCTGCTCCGTCCCTTCTCTACTTTATTACAACCTTATGGGGGCATGTGGAACGAGTATTTAGTTCTGAAATTGCAAAAGTTACCACTAGAAGTGTTAAAATAAATTTCTTTAATGTAATTTATCTGAATAGTCTGTGATGTAAACTTTTGTGACCCAGGAGCAGTCACGCATCATCATATTGTGCTTTCCCAGCCAGAAAAGGAGCCAGGTGGAAAATGGAGAGCTGTAACTGCCTCAGCCATAATAGCTTCTTTCACTTGCAGCATTCTATGCCTATTCAGAACATCAAGCTTGCCTTTCAATCAATATCTTTATGACAGTGTTAATATACTAAAAAAAAAACCCCAGAAATAATGACAATTTAGTGCAATATTAAATAAAACTCACAAGAAATCTTTCCTTTTTTTTTTTGCATGGTATCATATTGCATGAAATTCAGCTCTTTTGTTTGTGTACAGTGTTTGCATGCTATTAAATCACTCTTTTCTGAAGCGTCTTCAGGCAGTTTGTAGTAAAAAGGAAACCAAGGCTAACCTTTGTTAGGCAACAATACAGTAGGATTTTATTTTCCCTTCCACATAATACTTGCATTGCTACTGAGCAGCAGCTTTGAACAACTGGATACTCTAAATCTGCTACTCAAAGCTGCAAATTTATTTTCCAGCCTCTTGCTGCTTGCAGAGGCAGAGTAAAATTGTGCTGCGCCATCCTGTTCATCGCAGTGCTCAAAGCACTTCTCTGCATCACAAGGAGAATGGCTTAGCCTACCAGTCACCCAGTGCCTTTACACATCTCTTCCCCACAGACCACACCACACAACTCTAAAGTTGAAGCCTGGTGTGTGACCATGCAGAACTTCAGTGCAAGGATTTGACTTGCCATGGTCATTTAATCTGTCAGGCCTCTTTACTGCTGAGCGATCTCATATTTCCAATCCTAAGGATGACGCGCTGCCAATTTCATAGTATCCCAGAGTTACTGCTCCCTGGCTATGACTATGGTGTCATCAGAAATAAAAGCTCGAAGAGGCTTCCTTGTCACGGGCCTCACCTGCTGAGAAACCAGAGCACTTCGCTTGCTTTCCTCCCCACGCCGCAACACGTTTTTCTACGCCGCAGAGTGGCATGCCTCTCCTAAATGCTTCCAAAATATTATCACACCGTTACTTGTATAAAATAAGGAAAACATAATTTATGTTTTAATCAAAAGGCTTCGCTATCATGCTACACAAGAAATTGAGCAGCCTTCAACGCAGAGAAGCACAGGCACATTTTACGTGAGCGTTCATAGTTGCAAAGAAGCCTACTGCCATCGAGTGGCTAAGAGGAAAAATGTGTTTCTTGGTGAAATGCACTGAGTCTGCAGAAAGCCTCTAGATCCTAATTTTGTTGCATTTCCCAAAAGAATGACTTTGAGTTGCAGTTGGCGGTCTGTTTGTGTTAAGAAAATAAGGTAATCAAAAATTAATTTCTAGGCACAACAATCAACAGACATCTTCCTGGATCTCTGAAAGAGACAAATGGTGTATTGATACCACAGCATAATTGCCTTCAATTATTGCCTCAGGGTTCTGTATCATAGATTTAAACTATAATGGAACGGTATACGAACTTAAATATTAATGCTACCCAGAATTTAGAAGTACATCATTATTGCTGTTATCAGTGGCAGACCCGAGAGCTCTCTGGCATACTTTTAAATTAACTTCATGTGCAGGAGTTCCAACTGCATTCTCTGTTATACTTGGATTTCAACCAAACACACACGGTGCTTTCTTTTCAAACTGAAAACAATGGGATACGCTACTGCCTTCTGCCCTTTACATATACACGTTATATTTCAAATTTTCACCTGAGAAAAACATTTTAAAAAGTGAATTAAAAAAACAGCAAAAGGATTTTTTGAATCCTCAGGAAAAAGTCACACTTAAAAAGAAAAAAGCACTTAACTTGTGACTGACAATCACTTGCCTCTTGTTATTTCCTCATGGGAGCTCTTAAACTGGGCATAATCTTGTTATGGGACTGCGGCCCACTCCTGGCGATTTGAAGGTACTATGAAAGAAGACACTGTGCAAGTTCTTCAGGTGTGACTTTTCATTTTCTCTTACTGATATAAAAAAAAATGAAGTATAACAAACATAACTTTCTGCATCCATGTACTTTACACAGATACTATAAAATTCTCTGTTCCATTATCAACAAAAATAATTGTTCACAATAGCAAACACTGCCTTCTGTTTCACGTGATAGGTGGTACTAGAAACATTGATAGTTTCTACTACTAGCTGCTGGTTTCAACTCAAGCACAAAGCAAAGAAAAATTATGTCTTCAGAGTCATTTTTGCACACCTGAAACTCCTTCCACTCAGCTCAGAGAAAATAACAGCCTCTGACATAAGCAATTTTCCTGTACTGCAATGGGCAAAAAGAAAAGATGCTAAAGATTGCATTTATTTTTTGAATACTGGGAGGTAGTTAAATTCTGTATCGAGATAACTCTATTCCTAGATTGTCTATGTACTCAGAAAAGAACTCGTAATTTAATCTCTACAGTCTAACTACATAATCTTTGCTGCTTATAGCTGATAATATAGCCCCTAACATGATGTGATACATATGGAAGTAAAAGAAAAGGGCTCTGGGAGGAGCGAAAAGCAGCCTGCCTTAATGTTGAGAAGGTTAGAGAGAAGACAGAACCAGGCTCTTCACAGCAGTGCACGGCACAAGGACAAGACATAACAGAGACATACATTGAAACAAGAGGTTCAGATTGGATATAAGGAGAAACTCTTTCCCCATAAGGACAGCCGGGTACTGAAACAGTACCTTGAGGCTGTGCAGTCTCCAGCCTTGGAGGTTTTGAAGACCCAGATGGATCAAGCCCCAGCAACCTGGTCTGATCTCACACCTGGCCCTGCCTTGAGCAGGAGGGTGGACTAGCGACCTCCCAAGGTCCCTTCCAACCTGAATGATCCTACGGTTCTACAAAAAGCTATATGCATAAGGCTTATAGAGACAAGCAACCTACCTTCCCCTGTTCAGTATTTTAAATTAAGCTAGTAAGAAAGAAAATGACAGGCAAACATCAGAAGCACAAAACATCACAAACAACAAATGATAAGGCATTTCCAAAAGCAATATTAGGAAAATAAGCTTGACTGAAAATAGCAAAATAAGTATATCGCTGTTTATCACATGTGGTAATCTTCCAGTACTGATAAGGTAACAAAAAAATTAGAGTTCTTTTCACAGACATTCTTGTATTAAATACATGTTCAAGCAGAGATTCCCATCTGTAGAAGCCCAGAGACTTTCTTGGAATTTTTTAGAGCAAGTTAGAGTGGATTTCTTACCAAATAAGGTTGTCCTCTCAATGATCTCTAAGAAAGAATTTGTAATCTTCTGGATATTAAATATTCATCCTAATCTTTCACTTACTACCACTAGACTTTTTCTGTTACACTTTTTTTTTTTTTTAAATCATCAATTGCATTGTCTGTTTAGAATTAAGAGGAGTCCTTCATTATCTACTTGTGTGTAAAGCCTGTGAAAGCTTGACTTCTAGTCAGGGGGATGTTGAACTTTCTCGGTTCCCAGCTCATGGCTGGAGGACAACAGACAGCAATTATAAATACAAACGAAAAGCAACTATTTGTCTGAGGAACGGGAACAAAAGGAGAGGTCCATTCACACAACATTCAAATAAGCGTCCAAAGTATTTTCTCCATTCTGTGGTTGTTTTGATGTACAGAATATCTTCTTTATGACTGTGGGAAAAAAGCATTATCCCTTCCAGAGTCAGACTTCCAAATTTATGAGTTATGAAATTACTTTATGACACCACAGTTTCTTATTATAGTACTGCTGAAGAAAAATTTCAAACCCATTTACATCTGCTGATACAATATCATAGAATTATGTTTTATGCTGACAGATAAGGGAGTGATTACTACTACTAAATCTTAAGAATTAAAGTTAGCAAAAAAAATAAAGATGATAGTTTTTGTAATTCGTTTTGAGGCTCGATTTCAGTCTCTGGACAGTGAATTCTAATGAACAGCAAAACTCTCTACGTGAAATCCACGTAACTTGTGGTCTGTCCACAGGTATATTCCGAGCTCATATTACAAGAGTTCCAGAATGTAGTAGGTGCTGTGCAAATTTATCCAAAGGATATGTAGTGGCACTAGGTGACTTGCTCATTTCTTACAAAACAACCCCTTGAATCAGCTGCTTGGTAAAGACAACAAAGCAGTCACAAGTTTACATGCAGTGTCCCTCAGACTGTCCTGCCATCCCACAGACTTGCAAGTTTCAAACACAGTCCCAAGAACACAATTTTCAACTCTTCTTTATCCACAGAGAGGAGTCATGAAACTCCTTTAAAGAGAAGCTGGCTTTCACAACATAGATGTTATGCTCTACCAGCTTAAAGTGCAAGGCTACTCAAATCTGCGGCAGGGTTTTTGGACTGGAACTATGCATTGACTAACAGGAGCCAGGAACAAGATCAAGAAACAGCACTTTTGAATTTATTCACTTATTAATGAAATGACTGCCCCAACAGTGCAGTCTCCAACGAAAAATACTACCATTAAGGAGTAAGTGAGCAGCTGAAATATGCGACTAACAGCACAGCCCAAGTGTAATTATTGCAAAGCGCTTATTCTGAACCAGGTCTGTTAAGATTAACATTGTTGTCCCTCCTAGACGGGCCTTTTACTTGCACTTTTAGGGAAGTCTGTTGCCTGGCTTCAGAAGGGCTCCCATCGGTTAGGAGCTCTGTTTTAAGAGCCGTGCAAGCCAAAGTGCTCTTCTCACTCTTTAGAATTGAAATGAAAGCTTCGTAAAAAGGATTTTTTGGTGAAAAGGACACTGATGAACACTTTCATAAAACTCACAGAAGGTAAAACTATCATGTAAATTCAGTGAAATATACTTTCTTTTAAAACCAAAAAAATTCAGAATCTTCTCCCCATTTCACTTCAGCTGGATATTCAGCCCTTGTTTCCCCAAATTCCTGAGTCTGATACAACCATAAGCATATGCTTTTCTTTCCTTACTGTCACTCTGACATTTTCTATGCTGAAGTTGTTTGGGTTGGTTTGTTTTTTTTTTTCATTTTAGATGTTCTGTATAGGCAGCACTAACACAAGTTTCTAATTTTCCAAAAGTGAAATTGCAGACATACTACTTGAACACAAAGCAATTCCACATCATTATAAACCACGTGATCTGCCTTTTTAAAAAATGTCCAAGGTTATCATAAAGAGGACACATCTGCCATACCATTTTTGCAACAAGCATAATTTGAGCATACAGAACCATCTGAAAAAGTTCCAGTTTTGACTCAGCTGGTTTGATTACCATCCAATCCTAGTACCGATATGAACAGTCTCAACCAATGCAAAGCTTAGCAAGCATCAATGTTTTGCATTTCTTTCATTTTTCATCTCAAGACCCAGATAATTAAGGATATGCACTACAATAACAAGGAGGCAGAAATACTGTTTTTCTCAAATTCCCAGGGGCTTTTACTCACATAGAGTAAAAAAGAAATCCAAGGTCTCCATTCCTATGCTACAGCCAATTCTCCCCATGAACACAGTTCTATCAAAATGGGACTCCCACAGAGTTTTGATTTGAGTAAAGAAAAACTTCCAATTATTGTGTTACTACTAGTTCTGTGGTGTTAGGCTTCAGACCAATATATACTCAGAATCACAGAATAGTCAGGGTTGGAAGGGACCTCTGGAGATCATCTAGTCCAACCCCCCCGCCAGAGCAGGGTCATCTACAACAGGTTGCACAGGACAGCGTCCAGGCGGGTTTTGAATGTCTCCAGAGTGGGAGACTCCACAACCTCTCTGGGCAGCCTGTTCCAGTGCTCCACCACCCTCAAAGTAAAGAAGTTCCTCCTCATGTTAAGATGGAACTTCCTATGTTCAAGTTTGTGCCCATTACCCCTCGTCCTATCAATGGGCACCACTGAAAAAAGACTGCTCCCATCCCCCTGGCATCCTCCCTTCAAGTATTTGAAAGCATTAACAAGATCCCCCCTCAATCTTCTTTTCTCCAGACTAAAGAGACCCAAATCCCTCAGCCTCTCCTCATATGAAAGATGTTCCAATCCCCTAATCATCTTTGTAGCCCTTTGCTGGACCCTCTCCAGCAGATCCCTGTCCTTCTTGAACTGGGGAGCCCAGAACTGGACGCAGTATTCCAGATGCGGCCTCACCAGGGCAGAGTAGAGGGGGAGGATGACCTCCCTCGACCTGCTGGCCACACTCCTTTTGATGCACCCCAGGATGCCATTGGCCCTCTTGGCCGCCAGGGCACATTGCTGGCTCATGGTCATCCTGTTGTCCACCAGGACTCCCAGGTCCCTTTCCACAGAGCTTCTCTCCAGGAGGTCGGCCCCCAACCTGTACTGATGCATGGGCTTATTCCTCCCCAGATGCAGTACCCTACATTTACCCTTGTTGAATTTCATTAAGTTCCTCTCTGCCCAACTCTCCAGCCTATCCAGGTCACACTGTAAAGCAGCACAGCCTTCTGGCGTATCAGCCACTCCTCCCAGTTTAGTGTCATCAGCAAACTTGCTGATGGTACACTCTATCCCTTCGTCCAGATCATCGATGAATATATTGAACAGGACTGGTCTCCTCAGTGAAGATACAGCATTAGTAAACAACACTACACTTTCACCAGTGGGCATCACCAATATAAAAATAAGACAAGGACTACCTCAATGCCCAGCAGATGTTTCGGGGCTGGGGGGGAAAATGACCCACATATGGAATTACATCACCATATCATTAAAGTGCAGCTCTGATCTGAAATTAATCACATTCTCATAAGGTGCACATTGACTAATAAGAAAAAGTATTTGTTAGAGGCTGCAATTTTTTCCTGTTAGTAATGCTTTTGCTCATCCCAATTATTCTCATAAGCACCACTGAACAGTATTTAATCAAGGGTAGAATGAGAATAGAAAATTAAGTGGTGAATGGTGGGGATGACTGGACACCCTTAGCAGAGCTATCTCCCATCTTAAAATACTGGGTATTTTTCTTCTAAACTGTAAATAACACATTCAGTGAATACTAACACATTCTTTCAACTATCTAAAAAGCGAACCACTTGATAAATTTATTGCTGCAGGAGTTTCAGACAATTCTATAAAATAAAGAGAATAATACACAGCAATATTTTGTGTATGGGGCATGGGAGGGTTAAAAGAATACTTTGTTCCTTGAAAGATATAGCCAATGACTTTTGGAAAGAGGAATTATGTGAATTCTACTTCCTAACACAAGGTCAGTCATCACCTTTTCCCGTCACTAGGAAAGCTATAAAAGCATTTTTTGATACTCAGTTTCAGATTGTTTCAATTCCATCAAAGTCACTCTACCTCATTTTTCCTATCGCCGGTTGGCTCAAGGCTCTGCAGTAGCCAACAGGATGCACTAACGGCAGAGCGAGTTAGTGGAATTTAAGATGACTGATCCTGCCAGTACCATCTGAAACATCTGAAGCCTCAAAACAGAAAATTTTGCTCCTGGGAAAAGAGAGTAGGATTACATAAGTTTGGTGGGCAAAACTGGCACTTAGTTTTTGCCCAGTTTGCTGGTGTGCTAGCATACCATAGTATGTGTAACTGGAGGAAGTTTGTAAAATGTCACTGCAGGAACTTTATAAAAATACACTGGTTGCTAAAGTTAAAAAAACACTCTAAGTCATTTTGAACGCAGTTTTCCTGAGCGACTGTGATGCAAAGACATGAACTATAACAGTTGTTATTTCTGGACATTTGAACTCCTGACAAATTCATATAATTATATATATATATGTGCACACACGAGCTAATATAAAACTCAACTTCACACACAAATATGCACCCCACAGTCTCTCTCAGACAGAAGATATGGGCCAAATAACTTAATAGCAATACCAAATGGGAAAGATACTTTCAGTTAATGGTGATCTAACAGTGTTTTCAATGAGTATTTCAGGTTCTTGCTGGTTCTCTGGTGTTGGCTCCTCTAATAACAGGTTTTTCTTTCTCCTCCACTCCTGTGACACATGCAGAGAATAAATTAATTGCCTGTTGAAAATCCCGCCTGTTTTGACTTTGCACCTTTTATGTACATCAACCTTACCTGCTGGCAAGTCATGCTGAAGCTTCACAACTGCCCACAGAGTGCACAGCACATAATTCAGAATCATAGAAAGTTGTGGAAAGACCAAAGCAGGATAAAAGCAGTTACTGAGTCAAGTCTGCTACCCCAAGGCAGTAGGAAATACATGTATGTAATTTCTATCCCACTGCTCATCCAGTTTGTTCTTAGAGATTTCCACTGATGGAGATTCCACAATACCCTAGTCTAACTATCTATGTTTTTTACCACCCTTACCATTAGAAAGTGTTTCTTACTACACACCCTGGACCCTCTTTAACGTAAATTAAGACAAATACTTCTTGTCTTTAACATTTCGAATATAGAGAATAGTTTCTTCCCTCTGTCTTTCCAGTGGATTTGAATTTATTTGACAGTAATTATGTCACGGTTTGGGCCGGACTGGCCACTGAAACCAGGACAAATTATTACTTCCTCCTCAAATTTCTGTTCTTAGGCTATATGACCTCAAATCATTCAAATATTGCTCAGAGTTTTCTCTGATCATTTCTACTGCTTCTCCTTCCCTCATGCTTCACAAATGTTTGATATGGGCGCCTAAACTGAACACAGTACTCTATGTTGAAAACTGAGCTCCTGTTTCTGCATCCCAGAATTAGGGAGTATCTCTCCCAAATGCAAAGGGTTTTCCAGTAACAGCTATTCAGAGTCAGGCAACTTTCAAGATAGCACTGTACAGTATAGTCTATAAATCAGGATATGGATATTAAGATGAAGATACATCCAAAATCATGTTTTTAGTTCAGCAGTTTCTGGACTTACAGATATTCAGTTCTATGCTGAATTGGCATCGTTTAGCACCATGAACAGAAGTTTCATCCCCATAAACTGCCGAGTAAACACGCAGTTTTCAACACAACTTTTATCACCAGTGCTTATATACTGGCTTAAATAGGCTGAAAACTATCTTCACTCAGTGAAAACATCCATGATATCTTTACCCTCTCCATCAGCATACCAATGCATTAAACTTATTCCTCTGTTCTCAGCAGAACAGAAATTATTAAAAACAAACAAAAACAAAACAAAACAAAAAACACACCACACAAAAGAAGAGAGAAGAAACCACACCAAAAAACTCCAGCAAAATAGAGAATGCTAAAAGGAACCCAGCAAGAAACACAAAGGCACCAACAAACTGGATGTGCTAGAGCACCACACCAAGCTAAAGAATGGTGGTATTAAGACACGAGGGATGATAAAGACAAGTTCAAAATGCCTAAGAGAAAAGTCATGCATAGGTGGCCAATTATTTGGCTTCTGCTGGGTATTTCTGGGTTGCCACCTATGAACCTGTATCATGACTGTAATATCAGTGACACTAGAGAAAGCCAAGTTTTAACTATTCCCATTTTCAAGCCTTTTCTCCTGTCACTAGTAACTTGCCCGTGTCTTTTATAGTCAGAGATACTTTGCCTTCACTTTAGTATAACATTACACCAAACTAACAATGAAAATAGGATCTGGAAGAATGCTGGCAATAATGAAAGTAAATTAGTAGCTAAAAACTAAATATACATATTTCTATAAAAAAGGAGACAACAGAGGTGGTGTGGGAGGATGTATCAGCAGAGGAGCTTACTTCCACTGCTCTTTTCTCCTGCTGCTGTTAGCACAGGATTGGGCCTGGCTTTTGATATTTAGACAGAACCCTCTCCAGAATATAACCACAGGACATACAATCTCCAAGGGCTCACACTGCTCACCAACGTGTCTTTTTTCTGCTAGACCAAGTTCAATATAACTGAAAAAGTGTGTTCTAAAAAACACTATTTCATGATTTGTGCCTGAAGCATCAATATTTTTGTAGCACTTTATTTACCTGTGACAAGCTATATGGAACTCAGCATCAGTATCTCTTAATCTATAAAACTGTGTTTTATCATTATATGGGTGAGTGAAAAACTAGCTACCTCACACTATAATATACTGCCAGTACTGCAGATCTAAACTCGGGTTTCTCATCCGCAGTTCTGCCGTCTGTGCTGATCTGTAAGATTAGAGCAGAGCCCAGCCAGAGAAGACTGCTCCCCTGGTGATAGAGAGTTTCGCTAACTTCATCAAGGGTTGTATTAAAGCATTAAGTAAAACCTTAAATCACTGCCTGTTGCAGCTCTTGCACAGACACTCATACACCTAACATTTATTAGTATGGACAACCATATTGATAAAAACAATATATGAACATACAACAGCAAATAAAACCATATAAAACTGCAAGTTATAATGGGTCCTGCACTTCTCAGTGAAAACAAAGAATTAACAGCAGACTATTCTCCATCCTCCATGGAGAAATTCAAGGGGCTTTCCCCCCTCTTTTTTAACATTCTCTTCACTTTCTTTTTAAAAATAAATACAATAAAGGTAAGAAAACTAACCCCTGTGGATCTATACACTGCAGTGACAAATTCAAATGCTCCATGCCCCCATCTGTCCTTTTAGTACGACTTGGATACTGTTATTTCATGTCTGTAGGTAAAATTATCTAAAGAGAAACAAATGAAATTTACCATTGCAAAGGGGAAAAGCAAAACTCACCAGGTATACTTGCCACTAACGTACTGCTTACAACAGTATCACTACAGATCTCAATTCAAGTTATTAAAGTAGGGAAAAAAAAGTTTGATCGAGTAAGTTGGAGCTAATCACTCTTCCACTTTAAGCATACACAATCAATTAAGCCTAAACCCAGCATTTTTCACACAGGCTACTAAACAGTCCAAAAGTGGGGGGTAAGGTGGTGTTTGGGTTTTAGTTATATTAATAAAACCACAGAATTTTGGTTCCCTGCCATGGATAGCTGCTTCCCTACTCGTATTTAATATGTACCCAAAATAACACTCCAAGGTTTCCAGAAAAGCAAAACTCATTTGAAAAGAAGCAAAATTTCTTATTATAATACATTAACCAACTTCTGTTGAGTGTTCCCAACGATTCCACTGAACATCATGGTCTCTGATGTCCCAGCGAGTTGCACTGTCAAACCACATCTGAAGTATCAAATGCAATGGGCTTCAAATAGTTTCTCTGGAGGCACCATTCAGGCAAGGCCAAGTTTTTCTTATCAAAACAGAATATTCATTCTCATGCTGTGTTTTTTTACATTCAAACTGTTGTATATTCTAAGGTGGCTATCATGTGCTTCAATATAACACCTGCAGGACTAGTGGTAAATTTTAATATTATATTTATACAGAGAACAAGAAATGCAAAACCTAATAGGAGATCATTCTAAACCCCAAAAAAATGGCGGACTCACAAACTGTACCTCTGACGCTAGCGTGAAAGCCTCTAATTGCAAAGAAATGGATTATTAGTTAATCTTCCTGGTACTTTGCTAAATTTCACGTACAAGTCTGCTTTATCAAATTTATTCTGCATACACGTAATTTTCTGTTCCAGATAAATAGCTTAGGTTCATTGTAACAGTTCAGCCATGCCTGCAGGCTAACTGGAGTCGGAGTTTTCATTTTCAACGTAAGATTGGATGCGCTTGGTCAGTCAATGCACCACAAACCTCATTTTTTCCTCTAGTAATATAAACACAATAAAGCCAGTCAAGTTAATGGAGGTTTGCACTACAGTAAAAACTATGAGAACAGGGTTGCCTGGCTAGATAGCTGGTTGGTTTTTAAATACAGCAGGAAGGACATACAAAGACTTTTTATTCCCAGATTAAGAAAGCTAAGATTTTCCTTAAACAAATCACTTAAGTGCCTCCTTCACCCATGAGAATATTAATACTTGAAATAGTTGTTTTATTGAAATAAAAAGGAGGTTTCTGTTTATTGCTTATAAGACTAACAGGAAAAAAACGTGACTTTCCTCTTGACAAATGCCACTGGGCTGAAATGCCAACAGCCTCATAAAACAAACTGATACCTATAAATTAGCTATGAGGTTTTTTTTAGTGAATGGAAAATGAGTTCTGAACAACGTAATAGTAACTTTTCTTGTTGAATCAACATTTTGAAGTATATTTCCAGCCTCAAAACCACCAGAAATCCATAAAACTGTATCATTAATAAAATGAAGAATGTAACATGAAGTAGCTACCTCAGAATTACAAGCATAAATCTTTGTTTATCTTTGCTGTGTCATGCACATATACACAGCTTCTCTTGATTCCGTTCATTACAGCAAAATCCAGAACACACACAGGCCTTTAGCTCTTGCGTACATTCATACACTAACCTGAAAAGGACAGATTAGGAGATAGCAAAACCCTCCAGTAAAATATCTTTTATCACCTTATGCTTCTAGGGAGATAATCCCTCACTACAGCAGCATCTTCACAGACATCACGATGACGGCATTTTATTATTTATTTTTTTTTAGATGGGGAAAAATAGAAGGTGTTTAAGCAACTTAGCAGAAGCTACGCAGCAAGCTAATGAAAGAGGATAAAGGGAGTGCTCCTCATCTTTTCACAGACTGCAGTTCCAGGCATAGCAAATTAAAGTCCTCCTCCAAGAAACATGAGTTCAAAAAGTCCGTCCAGGTATTTTTACTATCCCTTCACTGTGGTATCTCAGTAAAACAACAAAGACATTCATGCTATATTATACCATATGTACATATAGAGCAAACTAACATTATTTTAAACCAATTTCTTTCTATTATGGTAAACAAGCCCATACTACTCAAAGATCTAGATGAAATTATCACAAATAATATTTTAACATTTGTACAGCATTCTGAGCATGCCACAAGCTTTGTACAGATACAAAGGCAATGTTGTGACTATAAAGAGCCTGCAAGTTAAACAGATCAGATAAACAGGAACCTCCATCAGTTCTGGACACAGAAAACAGAAATGGAAAATAAACATCAGCATTACTGACACTGTTCCTTTCACAACTGTGATGGAGAGTTCTAACTGAGAAAACTGAATAAGGATTTTAAGGGCACAGTGATTACAGGATTTTCCAAAAAAGAATGGAATAATTTCATAACCAGGCTATAACTTTCTCCTTACAATGTTAAGCTTCCTATCTATAATGTACGTATTTGTGTTAAGAAGCCAAACGGCTGTTCTCAGTGAACTGTAACTGTATGTAATGCTATGAGTATTACTGGGGTAGTCATCCAAGCAGACTGACCGCCAATGTACTTTTTTTTTTAAAAAGAAAAAAAACAAACTTTATTTGTAATTACAATTCATTGTTGATCCTTCTTCCCTTCTCACACTGTGCTTATACCACTGCAAGAAAGGACAGAAGGAATGAGCCTCTACTTCCTACAGGTCCTATTTATGAGTCATTGACTTGCAAAGACCTACAAATCATTTGTCTTTCTTGAGAATGCAATGGGTGAAATTTAGTGTGTCAAGCCTAAAACAGATTTCACCCTGGCATCAGTAAGCAGGAACACTGAACTACATGATATAGTGCTATGTAATACACATGTATTTAGAAACAAATCCCAAAGGCAGCAGCAAATCAAATTACCCTAATACATCAATCAGCATAGGGAAGGAGGTAATGAAAGAGTAATAGCTGCTCTCTAAATATTAAGCTGTTATCTCTTCATCTGTTATTTCCATATTCTTTCTTTTTACCTCCATCTATACTTTCAGCTTCTTGGCTAAATTGAGATAAAATTTGTTCTGCCTTAAAAGGATATTTTAATGCCTGCTTGCAATCCCAGTAAACTCCTTCCTATTCCTGTTGCATCTTTTTTCAACCCTTTGTGAGGGGCCAATGACACAGCAAGCATCTTTCATATCAGATTCTTTTTCCAGCAGTAAGAGCATTTGTCGTAAGAAGTTCTTGTTAGTCTTTTTGCAAAAAATGAGAAAAGAAAATTCTTGTACTACCGCAGGCATTTTTGACAGCAATGCTACTTTCTCCTTTTCCTGACCTTTTTTTCCTAGAGAGTATGTTAAGAAAAAAGGGGCTCAAAGGACTGTTTTGAACACATTTTTTCACTTTCTCAGGCAAAAAGGAATCTACTTGCTTAGTGACTGACATTTCTAAGTTGATGACATTAAAGGTTTACTTACACACCACAAAAATCTAGTGTGGTCTTTCACTCTTTTCTCATATCTTCAGTTCCAGGATTGTACAGTAAGAGGGTACAGTTATCACTTCAGTTCATGTAAGAATTGGTAAAAACATAACCTCATTAAAAAGAAGCCTTTGACTAAGTTTATACTATTTCTTTTCTGGAATAGAAATAAAAAAGCCATAATGAGAAAGAGGATAAAATGCGGCATAAAGTAAGCAATCTAAAGTGCAGGTGTTTTCCAGTATTTGACAATGCAAATTATTTGAATGTCATGAAGAATAATGGTATGATCCTTGGCTATATCCAACCTTTTACACCCTGTCTTTCCTCATGCAAAATTTCAATTGATTTTATTAGGAGTTCCCCAATACATTATTTCTGTTCTAATAAAAAATACAATCTTAAGACAAAATCTGATATGCTCTGTATACTAAGATTCTCGAGAAAATAAAAAGGGAGGTTATATTTTTTCCAAGGTTACAGAACCTTATTTCAGATAACATCAACAACTAAACCTCCTTGACATGCAGTCTGAAGTATTATTAAAAAATGCTAATCAATCCATGAATTTCAGAGCAACAGTTGTAGAATTCAGTCCTAGTTTCTTCTTGCTAGTATGCGATGAAATATTCATGTGTCTGATAGATAGCAGACTTCAGCTGCTTGAGATCGATCAACTGAGATGGGTGAGGCCAGGACGAACAGTATGTAAGCATGCAGTAAGTGTACACTTTTAGATTGCTAAATTGAAATGCATTTTCAGGTATGAATATGACCACAGACTAAAGGGAGGCAAAGTGTCCTGAAAAAAACCTGCTGTAATTTGGTGGTTTGTTTCACTGTTTACAGTATTTGTGCTGGTAGTTAACCAAAATACTGTTTTTCTACCATGTCTACAAAGGACGAATAACAGCCTAGTGCTGGACACTGCAATTTCTGGATGACATTTACTCCTTAACAAAGTTGTCTTCAATCTCCTCTCCTCCCTGAGTCCATCGCTTTACCAAAAGACCTATACGGACCTCTAAGCAAATCAAATGAAAACCTGAAACAAATTATTTTCATTGGCTTGCTGCAACTGTTTGTTATGTCGTCTGGTACCCTTCTAGCCAGAATTTTTGGATAATTTTTTGAAAACATTTAGCAGCAAGGCTAAGAAGACTCTAGGGTGCAAAATCTCCTGGCAAATAAAAAAAAAAAACAAACAAAACTTCCAGAGAAAATACAGATCCAAAGCAGGGCAGCATAAGAAAATGCTGGTTCACATCTATTATACACGACAACACCAGTCAGCATGTATAGGAAAAAGACCTCTGTAAAAAGTAACAGAGTATTTATTTAGCTATATTAAACCAATTCCCATATAGTAAAATGGGAACTGTTGTGTACAGAATCTCAAGTTGAACCTCAAACAGTATTAACTGGCTCAGATCAGACAAAGTTAAAACCTGTCTCATTTACATAATGAGTACCAAAACACCCTGCAGATACGTAAGAATCCATCTAACCCAACAGTACAGAAAGGCAAGGGGACAAACACTATCAGTGGAAGCAGGTAACCGTGTGGTACACTCAAAAATCGAGCTGGACCCACATAGCGCATGATCTGCCATCACAGAGAATAAATTAACAAAACTGGGTCGAATGCTTCAATAGCGAGCCAGACTCTCAAATACAAACCAGCCCAATGAGGCAAATCTGTTGAGGTCCTCTCAAGAGTCAGCAAGAGAGAACAGTGAGAAAACTTACAAGTGGTTTTGAAGGGAGGTTGAAATTAGAGACTGTCAAGTTACCCCTTGGAGGAGCCGTCTTCTCCACTGACTACAAAACACACCAGGGAAATTAACTGTAAGTTAAAGTTAAGCTTTACAAATAGGTCCTCCTGGGTACATGCTATAGAAGATCACAGAGGACAGATGACCAGTGTTAGGAGATTTGTCAAGACGACTCGAATCCATATGCAGTAGAAATAAGGCAATATATACATTATTTATTTATTACATTACAGTTAATACAAAACATTCTTAAGAGTTAGCTAAAGTTTCTCTTCCTTTAGCTGTAGGTTCAAAGACTTGCTCAGTAAAAAAATCAGAGATGTAACCTGCAGTATATAAATGAGAAACGTTGTGAAGCTATACAATATAATCAAATTTGCTTGCTAGTTGCAAGACAACCCTTGCTGGAATGAAGCTGTTCATGCCAATCCCTTGAAGTTAAAGCCAGATTTACCAAACCTTTTGAAAAACACCACAAGGGAAAAGCAGCCAGGGAAATAAATCCTTTACTGTCCGAAGCCCCACAAGAAAAAGCACAAGCAGTCCTTTAGCAGGGAAGAACCGCCAGGGTTAGTGATCTTATATATCAGAGAAGGAAAATATGTGGGGCTGACACAGACCTTGAAGAGACAGAAAATAGGCTGTCTCATAAATGGGCTTATGCATTCACACAGACTTTTGTTATCTTAAAAAAGGGGACTATTCTGGGTTCACAGAGAGAGAACTAAGCCAATTTGCCACCAGGACAAACCAAAGAAAGTGCCAGATTACTGCAGGTACCAGACAGAAACAGCTCTCCCATCCCCTTCACAAGCCTTCTTTTAGGGAGAAAGGGGGAAAGAATGGCAGCCAAGCACAATAAGAAATTCAGAAGATAATGTCTTTGCTCGCTAAAGAAGTAATCAGAAACAGCACAATAAAACCAAATAGCCCACGGGTTCTCAACAACATCTGGTGCAGAAAGCTTCATCTCCAGGAACCATAAAAGGTTTATCTTGCCATCCGTTTAGATGGCAATATGTACTAAGCTTTCTGCCTTTGTGGTCTCTTCTTAGCATTTATTCCTGTGAGTATCTATCTAATTTTTTTATTATTACTAAATAAAATGAATGCTTTTAAAACACAGTCCTGCAGCCATCGTATCCACAGCTGGGATATAAGGCTGAAGACCGGGTTTCGATTCTTAATCATGAGTGATGTGCCTGTGATTAGCAGAAAAACTTGCAATCAGCCCAGCTAGATCAGATACCTGCTCAATTGTTCTCTGCTGTCCACATCGCTCAGGAGAAAGGACCCTGTCAGGATCTGCGAGATGGCAGCAGTCTCTGCAGCTATCACACTAAGATATACAAAGCGTTTTTAATTATAACACAATCAAAGCATAAGCCCCTGAGCTCATCACTTCCACTACGTACAAATGAGATTTTCTGTTACCATGAACACCTTCTATTAGCTTATGTCACCTCCTGCAGCACTTCATGTGCAAATGTTATAAGAGCACTTTATAGGTTGACAGTTCAAGTTAACAAGTATAGAGAAAATAACATGACAAGCGTGTGGAAATGACACAAGTATCCCCCTTGTGAGCTTCACCCCCTAATAAAGCTTGGCAGCTTTCACCTAAAAATGTAAATGATGAAAACTGCTAAATTAAGAAAGGCACCATCTTTTATTTTTTTAATCAACAAAATAAATATGAAGAAATAGGAGCTTTCAGTGAATAGCTGCAGTGGGATATGAGCAATAGCATCACCTTTGTAAAACATAGCTACATATATATCTACAACTGATTAACCAGGTATATTTTAATTTAATTAACCAGATATTTTTAATTTTTCTGAAGTACTACTGCTTTTCCAGACATTTACATGTGTGAAAAATAGATAGCTTACATTCTACTTATGTCAGCTGAAGGCACATAAAAGCAGGGAGATGAGAAACAAAGAGCTGCTGAAAAACTACATTAGCAGAATTGTTGCAACCATGATTGACTAAAGATCTAGGAGAGGCAAGGTTTATTAGAAGAAATAACAACTTTTACTAGACCAATTTTATAGCTAGAAAAAAAAAAAAAGATGTGTTCCCTGAACACAAATACTTCTTCCAGGATAATTACTTATTACCTAAGGAACAGGCCCTGAAAAGGATTTGTGTGCCAAAAGATTGTTCATTTTTTTCCTCTGTTTCAATTAGACTAATAAAATATATTGCCTGTACTGCTCACATCTTTCTGCATCATGGTGCAGCACATCTTTTGACAAGAACGAATCTCTCTTCGCAAAATCTGTGGAATTCAGCTCAAGTGGATGATAGATGAATTAATTGATGAAGAATATTCAGTTAAAGGCTGACAGACAAGCGGTTATGACCAACAGCCCTTCCAGAAAATACACATGTAGCCCTCAGACAAATAAAAACCATTAAGAACATCAGAACAGCTGCAACAAAGAAAATCTGAAGTCAATTATTTCCCATAACACAGTGGAATAATTTCATGCCTTCTGACTGAGCTACAACAGGACTTCTACTTCAGCGAATACAACCAATAACATGAAATGTGTGTTGCTGCCTGCACTTTAGTTTCTTTAATGCATAAATAGTTGCATCTGCTTTACAGGAAACAGCACAGTGGAAATTTGCTAACTATGCACAAATTTAGAAAGACCTACTGTCTTCACTGAGCAAAATGCTTTATGAGGGACTAGATGTTTGTATCATTCGCATGAGTAACATCTAGGTGAAGTCAATATACTTTGCAGCAAAGAACTCATCTTCTTGGGAGGTGCAGTGTATTTTACCCTGCAGAATTAAAGTATTCACTGTTATTGTAGCTATCAAGTATACAGACAACAGTAAGACAGGAATGAGGTGGTGATTGTTTTCTTTCTGTACCAGTTATTTTCACAAATTCTTGACAGGATGTTATTTATTATTATTTTGTTAGAATCAAGCAGGTTCTTTTTTTAGTTTTGCTTAACCTACCCTCCCACAACAAATTTCATACAGCCAAGTAAAAATCCAATAAAACCACTAAAAAGTCTCAAAATATTCTGCAAAGTGAGAGATGTAAAGACCTCACTCTGTTCAACTGCAAAGAAGAAGAGACCAAGAAGGTAACTTTGTTTACAATTTACAAGCAGCTCTAATGGACGGGAAAATGCCAGGTACTAAAAAATGCCCTTAATTCTAAGTACGGAAGACAAACTGAAGCCTAATGGCTGGAAGGAAAACCACAATTACCGTTAATTTAGGAATTAGGCATGTTTTTTCAAATAGTTTTTTGGGTTTGGTTTCTTCTTTTAAAAAAAAAAAAAAAAAACAAACTCACCCTTGGAATAACCTCACAAGTGAAAGTACAGCTGTTCCATCTTCTTACTTTCAATATCTTTACTCCAATATAACACATTGTCCTTGACCCAGAGGTAACTGGTAGGACATATCCTGTACACAAGGTCTAGCCAGAGGATCTAGAGGTACTTTCCAGATCTAGAAATCTATTAATCTTTTTTTCCTGTTGAAACCTGTGGCTACCTATGTACCAGGAAGTTGTTTGATATCACCTCTTGTATATACATGAGCAAATACTCTGTTGTGCTCTACACCATGACCCCACCATCTCTGAAGTTCTGTCATACCACATGCATTGACTGGCTGAGGTGGAGTTAATTTTCCCCATAGCAGCCTTCATAGTGCTGTGCTTTGTACTGGTAGCTAGAAAGGTGTTGATAACACACCGGTGTTTTGGTTACTGCTGCGCAGTGCTCTCAAAGCATCAAGGCTGTCTTCTCCAACATTCCTTCCTCACCCGTAGGCTGCGGGTGGGCAAGATCTTGGGATGGGACATAGCCAGGACAGCTGACCCAAACTGATCAAACAGATATTCCATACCATATGATGTCTGCTTAGCAATAAAAGCTAGGAGAAAGGATGAGGAAGGGAAGGCATTCATATTTTACAACATTTGTCTTCCGGAGCAACAGCTACACATACTGAAGCTCTGCTTCCTGGGAAGTGGCTGGACATTGCCTGCTGATGGGAAGTAGAGAATAAATCTTTTGTTTTCCTTTGCTTCCACGTGTGGACTCAGCTTTTGCTTTATTAAACTGCCTTCATCTTGACTCATGATTTTTTTNNNNCCCCCCCCCTGCTGAGGAGGGGAGTGATAGATTGGCTTGGTGGGCACCTGGCATCCAGCCAAGGGCAACCCACCACACTTGCCTTCTGACTGGACACAGCACCGCTTCTTACCTTAGTAAACACTAGTAGAGGAAAGAACAAAATAGTCTCATTTTGGTCTAGAAATACTGCTAGTAAAAATCATTTCCAACAGTTCGTGTAAGAAAAAAATGCTAAAATAGAAGGGACCTCAGGCAGTAACAGATAATTTTTTTCTTCTATTGATAGATTCTTCTATTCATATTCCTTTTAATTTATACTCAGCAATACTGTTACGTACACAGTCCTATTCAAGTTCATCATTATTGTGAAGCCACATATAAAAGTCAAAACTTTTATGATTTTTCTTCCTTACATTACATAGTGTTTGAACTTCAAAGTATGGCCATTCCCTACACATACCTATTAGCATGTGGATTTTGTAACACTAGTGTGCAAACCCTGTATGTAGCAACAGCGTATCAAAGTGGAAGTCAAGTCTGAAATGAAATCCTAATTCACATTAGGATCTGCTAATCCTTTCTGCTCACCTTGAATATGAAAATAAATTGCAGTATATCTGTACAAAAATGTTGCCTGAAGCTGCATCTTTCTACCTTTGAAAAAAGTACAATGAATAAAAATGGACATTTCCTTTGTTATTTGCCAAACAATTCTAAGCTTCAACAAAGCCCTCAACGGAATGTCACGTTTGTTGTATTTTTGGTAAACAAACACTGTTTTCCATCATAACACAGAGCCAGAATAACGAGCAATGAGTTTGTTCACTATTAAAACATGCAATAATGATTAAAGCACCCAATCTTGAAAAAGTTTTTACTTACCCATAGGATCATTGGCTTTTCTTTCCTCATAACAACAACAAGGCTCATGAACAATTTAGTTTTAGCAGCTTCATGTGTTAGCTCCAAAAAGGAGAGCTCCATTAAACTAACCAAAATGTGCATTACAGGGAGAACAGAGAATCCTAAAACCTTTTATCAGACACCCTGCTGCATGGATTTTTTTAAAAATAAATATGGAACAACAAATATCTTTGAACTTCTCTAGTTAATAGACCTTACAGACCTCCTACAGTGCAGCAATAAATATGCCTCAAGAAATCAGTGTATCATTTCATACTATTTAATAATGCCACAATTGCCTTTGTTATGCAGACTGTATAGAAGGGTGAATGCTATCCGAGAGCAAAGCCATGCATTAATAGTGCCTTTCTTTCTTGTGTTAGTAAGCATAGCATCCCTGCTTCAGTTCTATTCTCTTCCACCTGTAGGTCCTTCCAGTAGACAGCCGAGTCCACTTAAAGCATCGACTTCAGAATAGTTTGGCATCCAGTTTCCCAACTCAAGTTATTAAAACAAGAACTGCTGTGATTCATGAACCATGGCTGAATGGCTGACTATTCCTTTCACTTAAGTTCAAGATTTTTATTCATGTATCTGTATCTCTTTGAAATAAAAACCTCACAAAGACACCAACATGCTGAGATTCAATGTCTCATCTTATCAGTGCCTAATACAGGCGATGAAGGATCTGACATGCACAAACCCCCATGCTAAATCCATCTATTCTGAAGATTTCATTTGCACAAATAAGCTTTGTAGGTCGCTAGTCACTTCTCAATAGGTTATTTTACTCCTAATTTTGCATCTGGGCACAGAAAAGTAAGAAGGGCAGTTTACTTTTCTATTGTTTTCTTATTTTAGAAATACCAAGATAAATAAAAATATATGAATAATTATGAATATGCACATTCACAAGAACTCCGGAACACTCTGTTTCATGTAAATGTAGCATATCTTGTTACTAAACTGTACTGGGTTGAGGAATTAACTTTACCTCTGCTTCCCTTCTGCTCTTAGAAACCTGAAAAGTAGCATGAGTAGCTTGACAGCTTGTCTCTGAAATAGAGGTAGTTCTCAGTCATTAAGGATGATTCTTATTTGTTTAAAAGACATACAAATTTTCCCCCTGTGATCAAATCATAGAAAATAATCCTTTTTTTTTTAACCTTCCAACAGTAAACTTCAGCAGTGATTCAGTGTAGAAACACATTCACCTACACATTACTTTGTAGTTCATTGAGAAGTAATTTACATTAAGTAGACATTGTGCTACAAAAAACACGCACCCTTAACACATGCCTGGGAGCAAGCAGCATCTCAAGCTCAGTCATGACTTACGTTATTATTTTTAGTTCCTGCATAATCTTTAATGATCATGCACACTTCCTCTAGCATAGGAACAGGGAGTACAAAGAACAACATCCCAAGCTACGGGGAAAGTAAAACTTCCCAAAAGTTACCTTCTCTCTGACACAGGGGGGGAAAATTGTCCTGACTCCCTAACTTTGGTGATCAGTTTAATAGCATAGGTGTGAACAAGGCATATTAACTAGGCATCTCAGGAAAATCTTTCCATCCCTATCAGATGCACCTAATATGACAGCACCAGTAGCAGTCCCTTATCTCCAGCACAAGGCTGTAGTTTGACATGCACGCAAGGTTAACAGTGACGCGAAAAAAGATGTTTTGTCTGCTTGCCACCCTCAACTAGCAATTCCCCTATGCCCGCATCACTCCCTGCAGCATGGGCCATGACTATAGGGAACTAAACCAAGGTCAATTGATCCATCTGTTGCTTGGTTATTTTTGACCACAGAATTTTCTGACCTGCAGCATAGGGTTAAAACAGTAAAAGTACAGAATGAATAAACAGGTGACTCCACATCTTTTCTTAATTCCCCTAGAAATATCAACACATTAGACACACAGAATTCATTTCAGAAGCTTACTTTTCTATCTGCAGGTATAATATGCTCTCTTATATACAATTCTGTCCATAAAACAGTTTGTGGTCTCTGACTGCTTTTTTTCCCTTCTTCATCTAAATCCACTTAATGCAGCCTCAGTCTTGTTCTGAAACTCTTCAGAAATTCATTTTAATGTGTCACATTTATATTTTTAGATATTGCCCTGAAGAATGCCAAATCATTTAAGGAAACAATTCATCACATAAGCCTTAATCATAGAGTAAAGAAAAAAATATCCCATGTTATATATCTGCAAAATATGGAACGCAACAGTGACATCTAAACAACAGCTGTGAAAATAGTTGCACCTAGTGACTACTAGACAAAAGGAGAAAAAGACACAGAAAAAAATATTGTGATCTATTGCAAAAAGAGCACATAATTGTCACATCAGAAAGGAGAAAATGTATCTTGTATAAAGACTTGAATTAACAAATTAAGGAAGATGTCAGTGCTGGGGATACTTTGTGATTTAACTTTGATCATAGTTAACATGAATGGAAGTTATAGGCATAAAACTCTATGAATCCAGATGCAAAAATGTTCCTTTTCCTTTCTTCTTTCCCCTTTTACATGCTCAGAGAAGGTAGAGCATTTCAAAAGAAAAGGTATAGCTTTGATAACAAGCTCAAATTGCCTTCGGTGTCACATCTGTCCTTAAAGAGTAAAAACAAAAATGACAACTTATTATTCTTATCTGGAGGAAAAACTCTGTTAAAGTGTGACTAATGAAAATATGAAAAGACTTATACTACCACGCACACTACCACAATTACAGGAGGAAAATTGCATTGCTTTCCTCTTTCAGCTAAAATGCCTGACAAGTTGTTGCCAACAATGCATATTTTACAGGCTGCCTTATTTTCCTCTGAATAACATCCCTTAGAGGGAATATTCATAGAAAATAAGACTAACCCCTGGATTTCAATATTTCAGGTAACGGAAAGGTTACAAATTTCTCTTGGCCACCAGTTCTGTCAGCTCTTGGCCTGTTTAGTTCCCAGCTTTTCCCTCGATTCCTGCCTGATTTACAAAAATATAGTAAGCCTCTCCTCTCTTTCTAGTTCCTTCCACTGACCTTCTTCCCATCCTCTTAACTTTCAGAGCTCCATTAGCCCCAAATTTCCCCATAAACTTTCCTTCCCAATGCTTCATCGCTCCCTTTTCCATGTTATCTGCAGTGAACTCCACCTCATTCTTAATCCCAGTTTTCTTACCTTCAACCTCTTCCTCTCTTATCATCAGCACTTCATAAACCTCCTTATCTTCTAATGGGAACATAGTCCATCCTTCAGTAATTCCTGACCTTTCTTTATCCTCTTCGCTCCTCTCTGGATCAGGTCCTCACTTTCCCCACTCCCTCCTCCTCCACTTCGATAAGGCACCAGATTCCAAAAGTTTGCAAATTTATAAAGACAAAAGTCTGCCAGGGCAGTAGTCTGCCAAGTCTGCAAATTTGTAAAGATAATTCCATTTAACTAAGTGTTCCCTCTCACTATGTACTCATTTTACTTCACACAACACAAGTTTCGCAATGCTTATTTGGGGATAGTTTCTTCAAAATATACTCCAAACACTTGATCTGATCCTTTCTGTTTTGACTAAGTTGAAACTGGTGGGTTTTACTTTTATCAACTACAACATGCCAAAAAAAGATGACAAGACTTCTCATGCAAATACAAACTTCTGATTTTTGAAGCAGTCAAAACTAACCTAATTTTCTTTGATATACTCCAAAAAGTTATCCAGTGAAAAATCTTGTAGGAGTCACTCTTAGGAAACAATGTGAGTTCTGCTACAGCGCTGCCTGTTTTACAGGATCAGAGATAACAGGGTGGGTATGTGGGAGTAACTTTCAAACATGCATACGACTAAAAAACAATTAAATAAGAAAAACTGAAGGCCTTCTTTTTGTCCAAGATATCAGCCTAAGCAACAGAAAGAGACTTTGGTGAACAATCTTCCATTAGCCTTGGATTGACTAAAACTCTCCATCCCAATGCAGATGTTCAAGATCCTGAAGCAGGCTATTACTAAACATTTTAACTCCCCTGCCCAGGTTTTCCTTGGTATCAAACACCAGATTTTAAGTGTCATGCAATGAACTGCTGCAGCTATTACTAACTACTACTTCTCAAGTACCAGTGTTCCTCTGACTGCCAATCAGCTCCAAATCGTAATAGCTATCCAGAATGTTTACGTAACTATAAATCCTAGACAATCATCTGACACCAATATTCTTCAAAATCATGAAAGCTTCTCAAAGCACAAAAATGCTAAATGTTTGTTTCTTTATCAAGAATTCAAATACAAAAATACACATTCCTGTCCTGAATATAAAGCGTACCAATTTCAGAATAGTTTGTGTTGTCTATGGGGTTGTGTGTGGTTTTTAATGAAAACATCTACTCAGTGAGTTATGAAAATTTAAAAAGATATTAAGCTATTCACCAGGCCTATATTATTTCAATGAATTTTATTAGTTTTACTGAATGAATGCTATGAATACAGAAAACAATCTCTGAGGCAACAAAATGTGTTTTAACATCTCATTCCTTTCCTGAATGATATATATTAGCCTATTTCTCCATTAAAAGGTGAATTAACCTAGATAAGTATTCCCAAGCCTAATTTCCATATATCAATCAATAATACAGCATGCAAAATGTGATCCTGAGTCTTTAACAGGCTAGGATGCACTTGACTCTAAATCAGAAAACACTCTTGTTCTAAATGGCAAGGTTTTGGGCTCTGCAGCTAGTTTTCCAGCCACTGCCACGTCCTTTACCCAGGATTCACCTAGCATTGCCTCCAGCAACACACTGGCAAGACAAGGAGGAGTGCAAATATAATGACCAAACAAGCGACCCAAGAGCATTCCCATTTCTCACTCTATTACCTTCTTTTTATTAATCAAAGGGATCAAAGGCCTGGAAGAAGCACCCTACTCTGAATTGCTACAGCCTGGGGGAAAAAATACTGTATTTTTTCTGAGTTTATTCTCACATAAGCAAAAGAATACAAATAGGCAGCTTACATGAAAGCATTGCAGAACTCTCACCACAAGACAATTCTTGGTCACACTATTGGAGGGACCTACACAGCAGGAAACAACCTGCACAAGAAGTGACAGGAGCTAGTCACTCTACAAACAAGACCTGGGCAATTTTCAATTTTTATTTTCACGAAAACCAAGTCAGGGCAAACTATCTGTGAATCATCTGACCTACACGATGAAAAACCCAAGACACTTTAATTTGTATTCACTAGTCATAAATTTCAACTGCAGTGAATTCTCTCCATTAACTGTCTCCCTTAGAGAGGTCACCTAGTGATTTCTGTTTTCTATTGTATGCATTATTTGCATATGCTAACCTGAGAAGATACACCACTGCTGTAAAAATATTGCCAGTGCTAAGAGCATCTCCCAAGATAAAAGATGTGACAGTAATCCCCCAGTGCATAGAAGGAATTAATTTACCTTTTTTTCTTAAGAAGTACTTTCTGTTACCAATACTGGAAAGATTTTTCCCCTTATATATGCATATTACTCATTGCATAAAGACCACTCTTTTACTTAAAATTCAAGCATAGTAATTGAAATATAGACATTAGATCAGCCACACGAGGCCACCTAACCCTATAACCTGTCTCCACCAATGATAACTCCCAGGTTCCTCTGACCCATGTCCCTTCTACAATGAGAAAGAGATCCCAGTACGCAAGCACACAGAGTACATCAGGTTATAATACCTCTTCCAATTCCTTCCTAAACACTTGTTAGGGTCCTGGTTGCCTCCTCCCTGCCTTACACTTCTACTTCCCCATCGACCATCGTAGCATGTCACAGGAACTCCCTGTCAACCACCTCCTTTCTCTGGCACACCTGGTCCATATGGTAGGACAGGGAAATATAAGAGGGTCTGTGTACACATGGGGATGATCCCAGTTCCTGCGAGTTTACAATTTCTTCCCACCCCAGAACGTCTGCAGGCAGAGCACGACTGGGCAGAGCCCACTGGCGCAACAAATGAGTTGGGAGCACAATGGGAGGTGTCAAAGGAGCTCTGTTCAGTGTTCCCTGCAGCTCCCTGTCCTTGCATTTCAACCTTGGACTCTCATCTCTTCCCAGCACTGAAGAGCTTTGAGCATCTGACATACAAGGGTGGTCATAGGGAGTAATGAAGACAGAGCCAGACTCCTCTTAGCAGTGCCCAGTGAACAGACAAGAAGATGCAAACTGAAATACAAGAAACCCAAGAAAATGCTTTGGATTTTTTTAAACCATAAGCTAGACAAACACCTCGACAGGCTGCCAAGAAAGTTTCTGGAGTCTCCACCCTGAGAGATATTCAAAACCCAACTACATGGGTCCCTGGGTAAATCCTAGCTGACCCTGTTTTGAGCAGAGGTGTTGGACCACTCTCCACAGGTGCCTCCAAACCTTGGTGATTCTGTTCCTCTCCTACTACTGATAAATGTATTGCAAGAGTCGGTAGGGAATATTGATTAGATTTGTCAGAGGATTGTTTAATCCTTGGTAAATCCCTGACCTCTCTCACATCTCCACAGCATGACATGCACGGAGCAGAAGGTAAAGGTCTTCACCACAAACGAGTTGTTTCTTTGGACGTGGCACATCTGTGGTGACATGCAGATTTTAGTAGCCCACACACACAAACAGACTGAAACCATAGAATGTTTTTTTTTTCAACAAGTGCATAACAATTTTGCTACAGTACTCACCGGTACTCAGAACATGTTATGCGTGTGGAAAATGTGATAGTGAGTAGGAAAGTAAAACACAAAAGTCAAAAAAAATAGAAAAAGAACAAACCTGCTTTTGCTTGACAAATACAGTTATCTGTTTAAACAATATTGATCATTATTGCATATTTTAAAGCTTTGCCAGATATTTCTGTGTAGAAAGAAATCCTTCCCACATGTGGGATAAGAAATCCTTAAAAATATCAACTCAAAAGATGTGCAGCTTTGGAATATGCTTCCTCTTAACATTAACTGGCAAAAATGTTTGGGACTCTAGTGAGACTAGCACAGAAGTGTGTTTTGTTAGAAAAATCCATTAATTAGCTGTGGTTTACACTTACATTTTTGAGTCTCAATGAACAGCTAAGTATTCCAGAAGAATATGAAACCAGAAAAATAAACATAACGCATTACAGAGAACACTTGTCAGTAGCTTCCAAAGTCCAGTTCCCTGTAAATCAGTTCAGACAATACTTAGAGCAAGTATTCCTGCGTTAGAACTTGAGGAGAAAATACCAGATATCCAACTTCTAATAGTTTTGGCTGGGAGAGAGTAAAATTTCTTCACAGTAGCTTGTATGGTGCTATGTTTCGGATCTGTGACCAAAGCAGTGTTGATAATCAGGGAGGAACCTTTTAGTTATTGCTGAGCAGTGCTTGCACAGTGTCAAGGCCTTTTCTGCTTCTCACACTGCCCTGCCAGCATGGGGGTGCACAAGAAGTTGGGAGGGGACACAGGCGGGACAGCTGACCCCACCTGACCAAAGGGACATCCCAGACCACATGATGTTGTGCTCAGCAATAAAAGCTGGGGGAAAGAAGGAGGAAGGAGAGATATCTGCAGTTACAGCATCTGTCCTCCTAAGCACCCATTATGTGTGATGGAGCCCTGCTTTCCTGGAAATAGCTGAACGCCTGCCTGCCAATGGGAACTACTGAACGAACTTCTTACTGTGCTTTGCTTACATATGTGGCTTTTGCTTTATCTATTAAACTGTCTTTACCTCAACCCACAAGTTTTCACACATTTATCCTTCTGATTCTCCTCCCCCTCCTGCTGGAGGGAGTAAGCGAGCGGCTGTGTGGTGCTGAGCTGCCGGCGGGGGTTAAGCAACGACACAACTCAAAGAACTAATTCTGTCCTATTTTCACTATGTAACAACACATCCATTCACTACCATGATTACTCTGGGACTTAAAATTGCTAATAACTCACTCTACCTTCTACCTGTATTAACGTAACTCTATTCAATCGAAATAATTACACCAGCCTTTTTTTGGGCTATAATCATTATGTCCTTAAAGAAGTGCATAGAATATTATAGCATAAGCATTAAGTCACATCTAAACTGATTTCTGTTACTTACTTGATCTCAAGAATAAATTCAAAGTGGCTGACAACTGCAATCTGATTTCTACAAGCTCTTAATATGTTAAGAAATGTGTATTACACTCCCGACATTAGTTTCCCACAGGGTATTTAGCTGTAAAGCTTCTAGTTGACTTGACCTAAAAATCACAGACAAAATGCTTAAATCCCAATTTGCCTTTTCCATTTTTTTAATGCTAATAGTATGTGAAAGGCACTTTCTCCATGCTAAATTAAGAATATAAGGCCCAAATTACTACTTACCTACAATCAACAGTTTACTCCTATTTAGATAGGACTGTTAAGCCTTATACTATCAAAGCAGTACTGACAGTTCTTGGTTTAAGGGGCTTCCACAGTTTCTTTCCACAAAGGAGCAAAACGCCAAATTCATTGCAAAAGGGGAAATTTTGTTACGTTAGTACAAAGCTAGTTATAAATGAATGCTGTCAAGTCCACTTCACGTGAAGGGTGAACCGCTGCCGTACAGGGTTTGCTTGAACAGTTCAATAAGAATTGATGTTCCCAAATATTCTCCCTTGAGAAGCCCAGCATAGCAGAGATGAATTTGAATTAAGCAGAAATCCCATAATTCAGTAGAACAAAATGTAACATCTATTTTAACTATTAAAAACTTCCATGAACATCACAGATACCAGAGATAATATATGTATAATGAGTTAACAACAGGTTGTAGTTATTCAGAGAAAACATAATCTTGTTACTTCTAAAGAAGGTTGTGCAGAGGACATTAAAGGAGTGTGTACTTACCTGGTTCGTATTTTTATAACACTTTTGGTATATCTGAAAAAGGTTTTGTTTGTTTTTTTTTTTCTTATGAACCTGAACTGAAACACTGAGCACTCAAGCCCTCTCCATAACCTTTTATTCACTGCTTTTCCAGTGCAGGCTGTCAAAACAGAAGCTTATCTGCTGTTAAGACATTAATCATTAATGTCTCTCCAGTCTATAGATGGAGAGTGTACCCCATTGGGTTTTCTCAAGCCTCTACAGGTCACATTTACCGGTCACAAAAACAACCACCTTCAATTCCACTTTTAAGTCTACTGGTTACCGACCGTAACTCATAAACCATTCAACTCATGTATTTTCAATAGCATCTTCCACCTAATGTGTTAGCCACAGACTGCATAAAAATCTCAGCTTCCAAATGGTCTCAGCGTAGACTGTCAGAAGGTATGAAGCAAAAGGTCAAGTCCATACTCAAGGACAAAAGTGCAGGAAAAAAATCACATTAAAGCAACCTGGAGCAAATATGAAAATCGCTTCAATCCTCTCTAGACTAGCAGCCAACCTAGTTTTACCCATACTCAACGCTTCATCAGACACCAGCAAAATATCATACTGTTCAGCATAGAGAAGAGGAACATTAATAACATTTTAGCCCTTATTCATGTACATTCAGTTTAGTCCAGGGAGGCACAGGATCCTGTTGTTTCTCTCATGATGTAGCAACTAGGTTAGAACTGGTGGCTTGATAAGACTACTCAGGAAACATTAAAAATAAAGTCCTCTGTGAGAAGCACTAATCACACTTTCACGAGTTGCAGATTTGGGTACAATTCATAAAGTACGATATCAAACACATGGATAGATTTGAATACAGTGGTTTGGATAATTGCTCCATCATTGCAAGAACCATTTCTGAAGGACACTGGAAATCTGACTATTAATTGCTAAGTCACCCCAAATCACCTAGGCAACAAAACCTAGGTACAGTTACACACACAGGATATCCAGGACACCTAACTAGAATTTAGACACCAGCTGCTAATTAGATAATTATCACAGACATTCCAAGAAGGGGTGATAACACGTTTCCATTAAAGTGACCTATGTTTTGCCTTTCTGCTCCCTCTAGAGATACACTAGGCATCTCAAATACTTGCAGTTAATATCTCTTTTGCTAGCATTTCATTATTTCTGTGTCAATCACTTATCTGTTATGTCTTTCCAAAGTTTCAGACAGCTCTCTCTACACTAGTCAATTATTAATTTTGCAAATTTTATTTAACTGACATGTTCAACCCTCCCATTATCAAATAGAACCCCGCAGTAGACCATGAAATATTACCCTGTATTCCAAGATTGGTTTTTTCATATACTGTTCTTAATTTATATTGTAAATATACTGAGATGTTAGGTACTCAGAGCATCCCCACATAATAAGCACAGCCACAAGTACAAGGAAAAAAGGGGATTTTGCCCAAGTGTCAGCATTGGATGGATGAGCAAAAAAACCTCAGTAATACAGTACCGGCACACATCTTGAAAAATTATCTTAGTTCAGTATTGTGTTGTTACTTGTAGGCAAGGCAAAAAAATAAAATGCAAGTTGAAAAAGGAAATGAAGAAAGTTTTGTGGTAACTGCAGTTACTCTAGTGCATGATAGGCAGTGAGGGAGAAACCACGAATGCAACTATTTGACAGTTTGGCAAGCAGGCAACTAAGACTTGTATCGCTGTTACAGCTGAGGGAAAAAAGCTAGGATGATCTTAGGCCATGGAAGTCCTTTAACTGGCAACAAGTGGTTTTATCTAATATAGTGGGACCATGGGAGAGATGCAAAGAAAGAAATGGCACAGTCAAAGTAACAATCTGGAAAAATAAGTTGTGCAGCTCTAATTGGACTGACACAAGCAGGCAAGGCTGCCTTGCTCTAGGCAAAAGTAGAGGACGATGCAGCACTGAAGGTAAGCATAAAAATTATTACCTGCAAGGATGAAAACTTGTAGCTGAATTTAAAAAAAAACGGAAACCGGGCAACATTTAGAGCAGATTCAATTATGAGAAACTGAAGAAAAACCTGTGCTCAAGAGAGTGCCCAGGGAAACGCGGGCCCACAGAACAGAAAGGACAGTGGTAATGTTCACCCACTGAGGCAGGAAAAAGTTGAAAAATTAGGTTTCTTTTCGTCATATAGCACATACGCTGATAGCCAGATGTGGACAAGGGAGCAGTCACTAAGACAAACAATAATTTTCTTTGTAAATAATTGCAGAGAGGCAGAAAGGCAGGTCTGTGAGAGTCAAATGTAAGTGGGCAGTCTCGTTCTACTGCATGTACGCAGTCATATTTCTAGACAGAGGAAAAACACATGTGTGCATACAGCACAGTGCAGCTCGCATCCTGAAGTCGGGCAGTGTGATCTAGGGGCTCCAACAATCCTCTGAACTTTTTTTTAACTTGTAGTAACGTACAGCCACTTCTATTCATATCATCATTCATGACTATCTGGTTTTAACGACTGACTATAATTTGTTAGCATTTCAAAATATCTATCAGCAACTTTTTTTTAAAAAAACAGCTTTTTTTTTCCCCCACATTTCCTCTTTAGTACCAGTAAAGATGGTATTTAGGATAGTCATCTTTCCACATTAGCCACTACTACGAGAAGTGACAGATAATTTTCTTGCTCACATACACCTCTCAATTTCTACTGTTAATTCTAAGTACTGTAGCATGACAACTCTTTTTTCCTGCTGTTCTGTCTCCTAATCCTCTTAAAGAACTTACAGTGATCTGGGGGTCTAATCTTATTTTTTACAATGTGGTTATTCTAACTCTGTCCTACATTTCAACTACCCAGGTTTACATTCTTTTTCATTGGTCTTGCAGGGCTGCATATTTCCAGTCATTCAGGTCTTTTACCACGATGCTTTGCATTTTGCTTTCTTTATTTTTGTCTCTATTACATATTGGAAAAGAAGAACCACCTAGCAAGAGAACAGATAGGTCAGTCACTGTCTCTATCAATCTTCTGAGACATAGTTAACTAGTCTATATTTAAAGTTGTAACTAATGACTTCATAGTTGGAACATTTGAATGACCAGAGTTTCTATAGCAATATGAATCTCTTTAAATTGCATCAGTATCAACAATGTTAATTTGAAAAGGGTCTATTACGCTGCACAGGCTAATCAACATTAAACTGTTTCAAAAACGTGTCCTGAATTCCAGCTCTCTCACCTTTTGTGTCATGTACTACCAAAGTCTAAAACCATTTTTAGTGAAATGGTGGCATCTTGTGGTAGAAATAGGTCACTGCAAGAATGATGCCTCTGATACTACTCTGATGAAAAATGCACGTAATCTAAATTAATCTCAAATGTCTGTTTCAGTTCATTATTTACTTTACTATGAAATTGGCATGTTTGCAGAGTTATTTTGAACGACTGTTTGCTTTCCCTGCATCTCATTTATGAGTACCATTGCTCTTGTCCAGATTATAAATTACTTTTGGCATCTCACAAGTGAGTTAATGCCACTCTTGGGGGAGGTCGTGACCATCTTGGTAGGTGTGACGTAGATTCTCCGTATTTAGGACATCCACCTACCCAAGCGTTTACCTATCACCTTCAAAAAGATCACTGCCAATCATGCAAGAATAATACTCTGCTGGGCAAGCTGTTTAGGAGGAAGAACAGTTTCTCAGAAGCTAATCTTTTTTTCTTATTATCTCTTGAGAAAATCTAGCATTCCCTCATTTCTTCCAGCTCCTGACTCCCACCAGCCCCTCAGCAGAAGCAGCCCATGCTGCCTACCAGCAAGAAAAGGAAAGCAAACAAGGTCTTGGAAGACTGTCTTCAGTTTACAAGGAAAGGGTATTTTCCACACTACAAAGCTTCTTCAGCCTAACAAGACATCTGGATGATACCAGAAAAACTGCATCTGTACCTACTACCAATTGCTCAGTGCCACAGAGCAGAACTGAAGAGCAGCGCCACTCTTGTCAGGGAGGCCTCCGAAATCCCTGACAACTTGCCATCCCTTAATCGCCTGTGGTTCATTTTCTTCCAAAATTGAACAAAATTAATAGAGAGCCACAGAAGAGTGACTAATGTTTTTCTAGGCACACAAGAAAGTTAGGTTAAGGTTTTTAATAATACTTTGTTTAGAAACTCCAATTCTTTAGCTAGTATTTATTCTTCTTTAGGATCATTCACTGGTAATAACGTGCTCTTGTGATGTTAAACATTAATAGCTCATGATGAGTATTTTGAAGGCGCCTTTTTACTGTTCAGATATGTATTACGATTAACATTCAATTTCTTCAATTTTTAATTCCTTTTGCTCCCAAGGAACTCCGCTTATTCTTTTGCCTTCTAGTTGTTTGGAAAGGGGGGAGGAGGGGGCAGCGGGTGCCATTGGTTTTGGGTTTGTTTTACTTCTTCGTAAACCTCACGTTTTACTAAAAGAACTTTCATCTAGCATTTTTCTTAACATATGAAGATGATATCCATACGTATTGAGGGGATAGTAGGAATAATTTTACCTTCACTCGTGAGTATGCACAGTAATGCTGACATAAAAGTTCTTGGTATGTGACTAAGACAAATAAGCACGAGCAAACACTTGTGAATTTGTGCCGATCTTGCTAATGGAAGTGGAAACAAAACTTGTGGGTTTCATACACAAAACACGAAGAAGAGACTCAAATCACCACCTATCCGCCATGCAGACTTTGCTTACTTCGTGTTGTTGCTGTGCTGTCACCTTCCCAGTCCCATCAGTGACACAAGGCAAAATAGAATGAAGTCCTACACCTGCAGTCTAGCCTAGTGCTTAAGTGAACAGATCTACCTAATAGCTTGGGTCTAACAACCCAAATAATGTTTACAGGCTTCAGCCAGGGTTAACCAGCTTTTTAGGGCAGGAACTACATCTGCGTAATGCTCTGTGTGCCTACATGAAACACCATCTTTAAGCATCATCAAGTTCTCTCTGGCTTTGAAAAATAAAAGATGTTAGTCACTGATATTTGGATGTGAACTTCCTACAAAAACAGAGAAACATGCTATAACTGTTCACTTTAATAGCACCAAGGTTTCTTCTACTATTTAGCAATTCTACATCTTTATTTCTATGCTGTATCTCTGAGTGTAATAATTAAGTGGATTAAAAAAATTAAAATCAAGGGTTTTTTTTTTGTTGTTGAAATACATTTTGCATTACTGTACTACTTCACCTGACAAGCTGGCAATGATACAGAAACAAGGCAAGCAGATGTATAAAATCTTCTTCTTAAAATTAATTTGCCTCCCGCCCTTTCAGGTAGTATAAAATTAATCAGTGAATACTGATAGATCTGCACAATCTGATACTGCTAAGAAGAGAATAATCTTGTCATTGAAACATAGATAACCCAATCCGCCCAGGTTACACAAAGTGAGTCTACAGGAAAGCATTTCTGTAAAATACACGAAGTAACTCCATTTTAGCTGAGTGTTTGTAGTGACCATTCCTTGAGGACACCAGTATACTGGAAAACTTGTTGTGCATCAGCCGTACATATTAAAAATGTGCTCAGTACTGATGTATTTTTCTCCTGCCATCCACAGCAGCATTTGTGAGCCCAGCCACAAAGGAAGGTTTGGGTGATACATTCAGACACATGGGTGAGACTTACCAAGACAAAAGACAGATTTCACATCCTCTTGAGAAACCCCCAAACCCAAATTTCCCTCCACAGTTTCCATAAGGGGAATTCGCACTAAACCAGATACTTCTCTTGGGACCTATTTTTAAATGGCCAACCAGGAACCAGTATGGGCGAATCTCACAGAGGAAGACAATTTTAGCCTTCATCGGCTTCTTAGACGAGAGAGAAGACATTATGTTTAGTGGCAGCCAAAGCAACACACAGTCATAAAAGTTGTCTAACTAATGGTATGCGTTGTTGAGTTTTTGTATTGGCCTGTGAAAACTACACCAAAAGACTACGTCACTGGAAATCTAACACCAGTTTGCACCAATCAGTTTCACATCTCCAAAAAACTGCAAAAATTCTCTCTTACAAAACACATGTGTTCACATCTGAATCTCTCAGTCATGTATTTGGTCCTGCAACACTGTAACATAAAGGCTATTATGTAAACCTGAAAAGGAAATGTCCCTTTACTTATACATCTAGGCAGCTGTAAGAAACTTGGGGCTTTTTGCTTTCTATGGAAAGCTGTTTTCAGATATAGGTACAAAATGAATCCTCCTTTTTTCAGGTAGCATGCTGAATAAAGTATTTGGAAGTAATAATGGCCATAAAACTTGTTTAGTGATTTCTATAAGCTAAAGAGTGGATACCATTTCTGTAGACATTCCATCTTAGCATTCTTCTCCCTGGCAAGCATACGTGTACATATAAATTACACACATCTTAAAATGTTTATTCTCACTGGCTATAGGAAAGCACAAACTTGTCAGTCAGTTCCTTCTACTGTTATTTCACTAGAAGAGCTTTCAACAGTACTCTCCTGCAGTCATCTGATCTGCCTTAGCTTTTCCAGCCCTTTTCCAACCCTCAAGGGTTCTCAGACAAGATCCTTCCCTCTCCTCCTTGCCTTGCGCTCAGAGTGAAAGCATTCAAACTCGTCAACAGGTTCAAAAGGGACCACTCAAGACCTTTCATGTAAGCCTCCTTACAGACAACTTTCTCTCTATCCAACTTCTGGCCTGAAGCTCATCTCACTCATACTAGACATGAGTCCGTGAAATAACGACCACAGTAACAATAAAATGTTGCCATAGAGTAGTCTGCTGTGTTTAACCTCATAAATAATAATACTGAATTGTGCTACTGTTCCCTCTCCCAGTATTTTTTTCCCAGGCAAATCAGCAAAGCATGACAACAAGAATCTCTTTACAGAAAGTATACAAACCTTTTCACACTGTCACGCCCTGAAAAAAAAATACTTTTAATACCTGTAGCTGAGCCTGGCTCACAGTTTAGAAGCGTGAAACAGCTTTTGGGTTGGGTTTTTTTCCTCCTTTCTTACCATCCATTACTTGTAAAGTTGCTGCTTCTCATTACACTAATCACAGAAAAATAAAAACTTACGCATATGGGAATAAACTCACCATGCTGTTCATTTTTGACGAGGACGAGCTTGCTCTCTGCTTCCGTAGGCTGTTAAGCTCTTCTGTATTTCCATCCTTTGGTTTTATGATCAGCCGACTACCTCCAGCAGTACCTTCTGAAGAGGATCTCAGTCGTTTCTCAATGAATCTGCCTTCTCGGTATGGACTGAAGCTATTGGCAAGATCAACTACGAACAGAGAAGCAATCAGTAATCATTACAAAGAATTATTGTCTACAAATATTTTCTTAAGGAGAACACCGCTTTGCTTGAAATGCTTACATTGAGTGGCAATCGCACAGAAGTTCTGTAGAAAGCAGATCCTGCTTACCTAGATAAAAGTGTCACCTGGGCCACCAGTTCACTGTTCAGCCCCCCGTGACTAGTACACTCAGCACGCTACAGTCCACAGCTCCTCACAAAACCAGAAAGACCTTTGCTCCATCCTTTCCTTTCTCCCCACATTCTAGGACACTTCCAAACCACTGTTCAGTAAAATCCACCAGAGAAACTATCGCTGCTCCACTGCTGCCAAAACCCAACCTGCCTTCTCCTGCGTTTGAAGGCAAGTCCAGGGTTTGTAGGGCCAGGCCACAGCTTTGTTACCGCTCCATAGGACATGGGGCTTGGTTTCTGTTTGACCTTCCTAGCTCAGGTCTGCATCTGTGCCCTCCAAACCCAGCCTGCAGCCAGCAGGCTGAATCCCAGCCCCCAACTAAAGTTAAACAGCAACATGTCAGAAAATAGGAGAAAAATTACATTCTGAGGTGTTAAGGTAAATTTAGAGATGGGGAAAGAGAAAAGCAAATATCTTTTGCAAGAGAACCCACATTTTCTCTAAGGCTTTTCAAAAAAATCCGTATCACGTAAAAATATCTAAAGGCATACTACGAAATACATGGCACATCAAGCCTGCTCATACATTAATGTCACATCCATGATACTATCTATAACGATATCAGCTATGAGACCAGCTATGGAAGAGAAAATATCTATTACCAAGAAAATGCACAGAAATATTTTGCATTCATATTGGGTTTTAAATACTGTTTTAGCAAAACCAAATATTCAAACCAGTCTGTTTGTAACAGATATAGCTACTTATAACCATATCTTACTGAATGCCATGTAAGCTTTTTCTGTATTTGTTTCATTTCATATGGCAGGATTTATTTTTTTTTCCCAATTGTCCCTTTGTATGCTCAGCCAGTTTCTAATTTTAAATACATTCTTCACCACACAAGTCAAAAAAATTGCATTTTGAACAGAACTATAAAACGCTAACAATTAATCATCAACTTTTATATAGTACTCTACTGTTTCTGTGAACATGAATCCCATTTACAAAAATCCCTCTACCACAGTTTCAACTCCAGTTAGCTGGCTTCCAGAAATACAGATTAAACATAAAACCACCAGTGCTTGAGTTTCAAATGCACTGTGTGTTTCTAAACATCACTCTGACCTGCCCACTGGCTGTTCTGCAGTACACTCTACGTCAGATTTAAAAGGATGAGCTCATTTACAGATGAGCCAATGTTGCAAGAAAGACCAACCGAGTGCGCAGGACCAGAAACATACATAAATGGAAGTATTTTTTCTCCCAGTTGACCATGGTTCTGGGGGAAACAGGTCCCTTCTGGTGAAAGCTAATTTAGTGGATTAATTTGACTTTATATTGCCATTTACGTACAAGATATCCAACCAAGCCTTGCAGTGACAAATAGTTCAAAAAGCAAGATTGCTTTTGATTGCTTATAATCTATGTGCCTAGATAAACGTCCAAGCAAAAAGATGGGTATGAATTCATATGAGTTTACACTCATTCATCTTCTAATACAATCACTATAACCACACTCTTGCTAACTCTCACAGATTTTGGCCCACCAGATAGTCTCAGGATTATGCGAGAAAGCACCGGTCTTTCTGTTGGTTTGAGAAAATAAACTGTCAGAGATAAATATCTTCTGACAGGTGTCCTTCACCCAAGGGCCTGGTGCCTTTAATCATCTGCATCTCTGTAGACTGGGATTTCTCAGCACAGCCTTTTCACTTAATCTTGTTAGTATTTCCAAATTCCTTTTCATAAGATAAAGATCCAGTGAGAAATTTAGATGGTAATTAACTCTCTCCATTTCATGGATTACATAAAGAGAACTTGCAGCACAATGTTATTTCAGATGGAAGCAGAAAAGAATCTCGTACTCTGCCACAGAAACATCCACTCCAAGCTACTCTGTAACATCAGTTGATTAGAGCAAGCGAGAGCTGGGAAATTTCAAAACCCTGATCAATATAAGATAAACTGTGTTATTTTTCACAACCAGACTAAAAGGTTTATTTCTCTGGCAATGTTTCCATCTCAAACAATGCAGCTCTTGAGCTCAAGTCCAAAATAGGCATGCCTTAGGAATCCCAGCTTCAGCCTTCAACAAGAGGCAAGAATCAATACTTTCTTAATTCATTTTCTACCACAGGAAAGCATAGCTATGAACAGCACTGATGGGTATTAGCAAACTGTAAAACGTGAACTCAAAAAAAAATCACTGACTTTTTAATTCCCACAATTTTGGGAGGAGCGCACAATTCATAACTGTTGAACTTCCCATCTACCACTGGCAACTCTACAAAAACACTTTATGATCAAACAATTCTTACAGAAGAAATGAGGCCAAAAAAAACCCAAACTCATCAACAACATGAGACATACCTTTAGAACGATTTGTTTCATAACCCTGTTGTGTTTTACAGGACTGTGGTTCAGAACATGGAACAACTTTAGACTCCATTACAGGAACTGTCTCTCTCGTGTGCTTGGACGGCATGCTTTCATCTCTGTCCCCATTCAATCCCTGTGCTGTTGGAGAAAGTATCACTGGTTCTTCTCTATGCTGTAACGCAAAGGTTTCTAAATGTGCATTTGCTGAGTTAATTTCTCCTATGTGCCTGGCATCGTTAATATGTAGTTGATTGGCTTGCAACAATACTTTTGTTTGATTAGCAGCTGCGGTTTTGAATAAGATATTAGATTCAACACTACACGAGCTTGCATGACTCACAGGAGAGACACCAGCAGAATGGCCAGTACTTTCCACAATATCCATTTCCCTCGCAGGAGCAGCAGCAGGATTAAAGAAGATCTGAGAGGTAGAGACATTGTGGCCAAAATCCTCTGCGAGCAAGGCCCCAGTGCCATTGCTGGGCAGAGCGTCAACCTCTGAAACAGAATCCTCCGTCAGGGCGACAAAGTCAGAGGGGGTCTGGGCAGCCGTGAGGTCAGCTGAGAGCAGTGGAGACTGCAAGGAGCTTCCCATGCACTCTGTCGTCTCGGCCGAACATGGAGGAGAAGACTTGGCGACCACAGGTTCACTTTCCACATACGATTTAAACTCCAGCAGACACCTGGACTGCTGCACAGAGGAAACTGACTGACTCTCTGGAACTGCTTTGGAAAATTTGTAGTGCGATGAGAAAGACTTAGGGAGAAGTTTTCGCGTTGATTGTTTGACAGAGTATCGGGTCTGCTCCTCTGCAAAGCCTGAATCATCACCCTCATTCTTCCCAGAGCTTATGCAATTTATAAATACATTCTTATTAGCTGAGGGCTCCTTTCCCTTTTCAAAATCATCTGTCAAAGACCTTGTTATCTTCTTGCTACGTGAGCTACCAAAGCCAACTGAATGCCTTCCTCTGCTTTTAATGTGTTCCTCTAAGCTCAGTTTTTGAAAAGTGCTGAGAGAGGACTGATCACCATTTGAGATGTTAACATTTTGACTAGCTGAGTCAGGCTTCTGCTCACTCCCTTTCTTGTTATGGAAGCTAATGGAAGGAGTGCGGAAAATACTCCGGCGTTTGCCTGTGCTCCCTGAGCTGGAGTTAGTGCTGGATGGGGAGGAGGTGTGGACACCAATGGCATTAGCAGAAGAAGGTGAAGAAGGGAGGGAGTCGTGTCTCCGGCTAATACTTCTCCTGAATATTGGCAACCGAGATACTAGAGTCGATCGTCTGGATCCTGAGTCCCCCATCAGGGCACAAAGTGTCCGTGGCTCTTCGCAACCAATAAACTAATCTGCAAAGGAAATAAATAAATAAATAAATAATTCAGCCTCAAAGTCCACTTCAACAGGCTTTAAGTCAGCCTAAATACATGAGATGCCAAGATCAATTTTATGTAGAGCTGCAAGCTGTTGCACACTCATTACTGAAGATTTTTCAATTTTCAAAGATATGTTCAATATGCAGCACTGAAAACTCAGCAGCTGAGCAAAGGTGTGGCTCAGAGCAGCCTATATATGAGAGATTCAGTATTTTATATGATATATTATACAACACAGATCACACTGGGTAAAAGTATAAAATCCACATGCCAAAAGATACACAAATATATCACCCAAATGTCCTTGTTTTTGTAAATTCTTGGGACAAGTCTTATAAACTATAGTCTCTCTCAGAAGATGCTTGATTTTTGATAGTCTGAGTAAAACAAAACATTTTATCATGTTCCTAAATATTGAGATTTTTGCAAGAAAAAAGAGGATTTAAGTCTTCCAGTCTTCACTGAACTTTCAGTTGGATTTTTAATTCCTTTATGTGCTAAAGGCTGTACATGTCACCTTACAGCAGAGAAAATGCTGGCATTGCAGTCAAGCTAAAATATGCACCATCAGAAATTCTTTATAAGGAAGTATAAATTCTAGGAACTTACTGTCAAAAGATGGGATCACATTTCTAGATTTGAACTTTAATGTTTCCTTTGAACATCTCTCTGAAATACTCTTGTACCCTACTTGCTTATAATTAGCAGATTTTTTAAATCAGTGAAAAGTGTTCCATACACAGACACTTGGCATTTTTTATAAATATTTAAACAATAAAAATTTATTTTGATCAGCACAGCAGATGTACTCAAAGAAAATTAATCCTTGTGAAGCAAATACCAGTCCTATCTTCTTTTTGCTCTCATTACAATAAACTACTGCTGTGAGAGACAGAACCACAAAGGGAGCAATAAAACCATGTGATTTATAATCACAAGAATGAGAGAGGCTGTAGGTATAATGCCCAATGCAACTATGTGAGCTGCAAGTGCTCAGTACATAGGAATAAAAATCAGGTCATTTATCCAAACAATGTTTGGATGTCAAGTGCACAACCAAATTAATTCATCTAATAAGCAATTTAATATGCGTTATGTGACTACAACAAATAACTATGAACAATATATATATTTATACAGTATATACACACACACGCACATCTAAAACCAGGAAGGGAATATTTAAGGAGTTAAAAAAAAAACCCTACGTATATGTTATACTACTGTGAAAGAAAGAGTAATCATTTGGTTCAGAGACTATTTCTGACTAGACATTGGACTGTACTTTCTGAATTGTTAACATTTTTTTCTTAAGAAGCTAGTACAGCTCCAGTCTGAACATGCACTGCAAAGCAGCCACAATATTCACAAGCACCAGGAATCAATAAGCAATTTTGTAGTTTAAGATGAGAGAAACAGCTTGGGAATGGTCACTAATTCCTAGAAGTCATTGGTGATCTCTGACAACAAGCTAAAACCCGACCTAAACAATACCCAGGTGCCACAATTGAAACCCACATTTGAATCCATTCTGAGTGCAACAGAACTGATGGTAGAGACACACACACAGGTTATCAGAGTAACTTCGCATCCACCCAACGAAGTGATACCCAGCCTGTTTTTCCATTTCACTGGCACAGAAGGTCATTTGCATTACACCAATGTAAGAGCAAAAGCAGAGGCAACAACAGCACAGCAAAGCTGAGGCCCTGTGAACTCACACAGGGGCTGATGTTATACCAGCTTGTTTGTCCACAACTGAGCCTACTGAAAGCCTACTGCTTTGGAAAGCCGCATGCAACCATCTCCAATCTCCCAGTACAAACCTCTCGCAAGTCTTTAACCACTTCCAGACCTATTGTGTTGGGTTTGGGGGGCTTTTGTGAATGTGTACTTGCAGGCTTGCTGATACGTGTGGATATGCACATACACACAACACAAGATTATTTAGAGACTGTGAGTGTTGTTCCTCGTATTTTAAGGAAATATTATAACTGCTGAAAAAACACTTTAAAATGCAGTTTTACAACTGCAGCAGATGAGCAAAATATTTTACATAAACATTAAATCTGCACAGGCATTTTATGCTCAGACAAAACATTTGCTCCCATCATTCACTCTCCTGCCCACACGTTAATTGTCAGTTCACTGGAGAACAAACTGTCCTGGTTTATAATTTTGAAATTCTCTGAGTCGAAAGCAGAAGGAAGCAGAAAACTGAGCAAAAAGCACATATTGTAACTTCCACTGGAAATAAAAAGGCTGTGTCTAAGTAATAATAGAGATTATTCCTAATAACTGACCTGTGAATATACACACAGCCTTAGCTTTCCAGGTGGTAACAATTTTTAATAGAATATATTGCCTCTAACTGTAGATAACAAAATGGCATTTATTCATTTATTCTTCCTTCCTTGCCTCTTGAAGGAAGAGCACAAAAAAACTGTCAACATTTCTCTTACTAAGCAGCAGAAACCCTCACCCATAAAATACGAACTAATTATAATATACTCTTCTTTCTAGGTCTACAATAGCTATCAGAGGACATTTCTCAAAACACACAAAACCATGTACACATATATGCATATATAGATGCTTGTGTGCACAAAGAGTTTGAATACTTTGACTATTATGGCTATTTATTATATTTTGAATATTATTTGCATATACCATTTATTTTATATATATACACACACATTTTGCAGTGTAAAAGTGCTAAAGTTTAGCACTGAGTTAAAGTGACAATTCTACTTGCAACACAGGAAAAAATAATATGTATTTCAAGATAACAATATCCTCGGATACTAATGAAATAATATCTTTCATTATTTTTTTCACTTATTGCAGGATCTATAAACTGCCATATACGTCTTATTACAAACAAAATAGGAGGTGATTCCTTTCAGTCTCCACATTTAACATAATTACTTGTGCTTATAACTTTATAGCAGTAACTTTATCCAGCTACACGTTCTCTGTGAAACCAATAATTTTCTGTATCTAACACCCTCAACCCTAACAGAAGAAAAAGAAACAGCAGAGAAAGACACCTTTTATTATTACGCCTATTACGCCGTTCCAGATGACTCTTTCCCATTTAAACTGGACAACAATTCTGATCCTACACAGTCAATCTAGGACCTAATACAAAGCTCCGTGTATCTTAAAAGAAATTATGGGGTCTTTAGAATACTAGCAAGAACTCAAGTAAACGATAAGGATCAAGGAAAAGTGACAGTCTAGGAAGGCTTTCAATTAGGTCAGGCTCCTTGTTTATGACAAAATATATTTTGTATCATTATCACATAATGTGAACAGTCAAAAAATAGTCTACACAGCATTTTGTATGGAAGCCTGAATCTTGCTCAAATACACAAACCATTACTTTGTAATACTTTTTAATTCTAAAATCTAGTTATTGCTGAAACTGAAGTGTTTACTCAGCGTTGCAGTAGACAGACATTCAAATTTTGATTTTTATGGAATAGATTTTTGATGCACGTTTTTCCATCTGGTATTACACAAGACAAAGTTTGATATATCGAAGGAAAATAAGTAAACTATTTTGAAAACATTTAATTGCAGCCAAAGTGATGGTGAATTATTTTAGGATCTGATCTTCCACAAGAGCTTGGCTACAGCTGACAGTTTGTGAGCTCCTGAGCTGAAACCAATGCAAAAGGGAAACAGGCAAAGCACGAACAAAACATGTTCCCTCTTATTAGCAATTTAAAAAGTTAATCAAATGGAAATAATTTCCTTTTACAGTGGTCTGCACCAAGATGTTGCAAAATACAAATTAATCTCAAAAATATCTTAAAGTCATGTATTTAATTGCCAGAGAAAACAAAGAAGCTGAGGTTTTTATACTTGGGGCTTATTCTTTCCACAGAGGAGATCTTCAGAGGAACCATCCAACTACACAGTATTATGCTTTTATCTTGCCTACAGCAGTTGTATGAGTATAAAATGCATAAATGAACAGGGTAAGAATTATACAAGCAGCTCTGCATTTTACATATTACTGTATCTTGTCAAAAGAAACAAATCTCTCAACTTTCAAACAGTGAATTAACAGCTGAAAAAGCCCCACAAGTGTTAAAACAGGTAAAATTATCAAAATATTACACCAATGTCTCCAGAGACATCTACTCCATCAATCCACCAGCTGAAAAATAAATCCCAGTGGTTTTTATTTCAGCTTCTGCCAAGCAGTTACTCACACAAGTGTGCTGGAGTGGGGACTGACCTCTTCTCCCTAGTGACAAGTGACAGGACGAGAGGAAATGAGTTCAAGTTAAGCCAGGGGAGGTTTACGTTGGATATTAGGAAAAAAAAATTTCCACTGAAAGGGTTATCCAACATTGGAATAGGCTACCCAGGGAGGTGGTAGATTCACCATCCCTGGAGGTGTTTAAAAAAAGGGTAGACGTGGTACTTGGGGATATGGTTTAGAAGTGTTTTTTTCAGGTCAGGTTAATGGTTGGACTCAATGATCTTAAAGGTCCCTTCCAACCTTAACAATTCTATGATTCTATGATTCATTCAATTAAGACCAACTGAGGCTGGTAGCTTTGTACTCCAGTAGATGGAGCCGTGGATCTACAAAAATGAGACTGCAAGTATGAAAAAGCAAGTCAGTGCCTTTTACATTTCTCATTGCCTTTAAGGCAAAATTTAGGACTTGAAATTATTTGTGAATTTTACCATTATTATAATTACACGTACATACCACATAATTACACGTACATACCAAAAGTTAATACATGCTTATTCAACAGAGAACTGTAATGTGTAGGCCAATACAAACACTGTATTTATAAATAACCAACCTACTACTACCTCTCAACACTTTGTAAACAAAGCTCTCCTAAAAACATTCTTTTTAAAAATGCACCTCCTAGAAACATCAAACAACATCTTCTATGCAAAGAAAAAAACTGAATTAGCTACCAAAGTTTAAACCAGGAGATGACGTGACACACATAGCTGAAAGGCCCCAACATTACATCAAAGAGCAGAACATCGATACTCGCTTGCTGCCTACTTCTCTCCTCCACAGCAGTGTGATTTTCAGGCTGTGCTCATAGTTTAAGGAAGATGATGTATTTTCTTTAATGCTTTGAATCAGGAATCATATAATAAAGCAAAACACACAGGACTAATGTGTGAATCATAAAATGCGAACATACCCCATCCCTCATGTGAGCACTACCATACGGCAGGACCACGCAATAGACACGCTCTCTATAGACTAGCTGTCTCCAGACTTACACAAAAATTAAATTTACCCCAGGACACTACAAATGAAACACACATGAAAATAAATTTTTTTAATTGTTGGTGAGTCAGCAGAAGTCCTAATGCAGCTGATGCACTTGTAAGGAGCAGTCACAGAATCACAGAATCACAGAATAGTCAGGGTTGGAAGGGACCTCTGGAGATCATCTAGTCCAACCCCCCCGCCAGAGCAGGGTCATCTACAACAGGTTGCACAGGACAGCGTCCAGGCGGGGTTTGGATGTCTCCAGTGTGGGAGACTCCACCACCTCTCTGGGCAGCCTATTCCAGTGCTCTGCCACCCTCAAAGTAAAGAAGTTCCTCCTTATGTTAAGATGGAACTTCCTATGTTCAAGTTTGTGCCCATTACCCCTCGTCCTATCAATGGGCACCACTGAAAAAAGACTGCTCCCATCCCCCTGGCATCCTCCCTTCAAGTATTTGAAAGCATTAACAAGATCCCCCCTCAATCTTCTTTTCTCCAGACTAAAGAGACCCAAATCCCTCAGCCTCTCCTCATATGAAAGATGTTCCAATCCCCTAATCATCTTTGTAGCCCTTTGCTGGACCCTCTCCAGCAGATCCCTGTCCTTCTTGAACTGGGGAGCCCAGAACTGGACGCAGTATTCCAGATGCGGCCTCACCAGGGCAGAGTAGAGGGGGAGGATGACCTCCCTCGACCTGCTGGCCACACTCCTTTTGATGCGCCCCAGGATGCCATTGGCCCTCTTGGCCACCAGGGCACATTGCTGGCTCATGGTCATCCTGTTGTCCTTTAGCCCAACAGGTAACATTGGAGACTGTGTCTCCCACCTGAACCGTTAAAATTCCATCATTCATATCCCAGCACTATATTGTCCTCAGCATTTAAGCTTTACCACCTTCAAGATTGTTCCAATTTAATTCCAATATTATTTGTCTCTATAGTACATTTGTGACTTGTTTTTATCTGCATAGCTCCCAGAGGTCACAAGGAGCAATTAAAAAAGCCGTTAAAATATTGTTTCACATTTAAAACAAAAGCAAACAAAGAAACACCTGCATATAAATACTTCAGGCTTTAGCTGCTATCAAGGATAATGTAACTGGATTAATAGGGCCATATTGAACATACTAGCAAAGACAAACGCCTGTACAATAGAAGGCACTAGCTAAGAAAGGTGGGATTGTTGATACCGAAGCAATTTGTTTTAGCAAATAAAATGAGTTAAATTCCTTCTAATACATAACAGCTCCATTTCCTTTTGTGAACAACAATTTTCTTTCCTTGTGCGTGTAACCTTTGCAGCGTGGTTCAGAGCTCACGAATGTATTTTGTGGAACAGCAGCCACAGCTGTATTCTTGGTGCAAAATTTTATAAGCTACTACCACATCTGCGCTTGCTTCAAGTTTAATTTTTCCCAACAGTTTTCACAAACAAAAGAATACCTGACATAGGGAGCTAGACCTTTAAAAAATAATATGGGTCTCCACGTGCACACACATACAACTCCACACAATTTTTCCCTCTGTACTGAAAACTCTTTGGGCAAAATAGCTTTTATATATGTGGAAATAGCTTTTATATATATGGAAAAAAAGAACACAGAATCCAAGCACTGAGGTATCCAAAGGCAAGACATGAGATTTCTTTCAGTTTCCTGTGTCGTGCAGCCCAGGCCTATTTTTATTTTCAATTGCTGCCGTGCTTTCAGGAAATAAGAGAGGAAACAGGGAGATACATTTGCAGTAAATAAATTTGAAGCCACACAGACATAAAAACCCCTTCTCCCATTTTGACTTGTCTTGTACCACCTGAAGACAGCTATTTTATAAGTCCATAACTGCTATTCCCAGTGCTGGGATGAAATTAGAGTATAACAAACATTCAAAGAAGAAAATTGGACATAAGTTATCTATATATGCTCTTTTGACTTTAAATTAGCCAGAAGGCAAATGTTAGCATGAGACAGGTCGCATGCAACTCATTCTTTCATTCATTATCACTGGGTATGCAAATTCACCCCACATGTACCAGGTGAACTGCAGCTTTACTAGTAGAGAACCACGGAAACTGATCTCTAGAAATCTAGAGGCCGCGGTTCTCTCCTACCTACCTTTAAATCATCCCCTACTTCAAATGCCTCTGTATCACACCAAAGGTTATCCAAAGCACTTCCATATAATACACAGAAATATCAGAACAGAAGTGAACCAATCTTACTGGTAGTCTTTACATACACCCAGCAGACAGTTACTCTTTGGTAAAAGCTGGGATCATCTACTGGCAAAAAGCTGGCCGTGTGAAGAGGATAAACAAATAACTTTCACCTGTTCAACAATCAGACACAAACAGGTCAGAAATACTGCAAGGACCATAGCACAGTGAAACAGCAGTCACATTCATGTGACTGGATTTTGGTGTGTTGTGCCACTTCTTTAACAGAGGTGGAGCCGTATCTCTCACCTCTATCATTTATCTGGATTCTGGAGAAGTGTACAATGCATTTCTTAAAACATCTGGTATTCACAATACTTACAGTTTGATTAGAAACAGTTACAAGTATAAATAATGACTTGGAAATAGAAGTATCGAAGAATATATGCTTGTTTTGTGATTCAAATGTCATGACATCCACTCCCCTGATTACCTCTCCCAAATGTTTGTAAGCAATGAATTACTCCCTTTTAACAAGCGAAGTGGTCTTACACAGGTCCCTGAGAGCAAGTGGAAATTACACCATAACAGGACAAAAAGACATTGACTAATGTTGAGACATCTTTGGTGGACACAGAGATGGCAGTCTAGTGACTGGGTAGGATTCACGAGGATCAAATGGCATCCTTCTTCCCTCACATCTTTCTCTCCTCTCATCCCCACACACAATGCACATGGTAGTGCTTTTATGATGCTTAGAGATAGCAGAAGATCTTGATAAATTAAGGCTTTAAGGAAAATAATTATGTTTGGACTTCACACTAAATACTACGATTTAGTCATAAACATGGGATGTGTTCGTTTATAGAGAGCAATCTGACTGTCAGCTGTATTTTAACCAAATTTGTATTTTTTAACCAAAAAGGAAATGCAACCTAGAAAGAATTAAAGATCACTTTTTTTTTTTCCTCATGCAGGAAAAATGGGTGTAACATGTCCACTAGAGCACTGACTCATTTGGGTATTAGAAAACAGCAGATCTAGCATTTGCCTCAGCCCAGGACATTAAAAGAGGGAGAGACTCCTTGCTGGCCATTTGCTCTGGAATTCGAGTGGAACAGATCACCGCTGCACAAGCTGGCTGGTATTCTCACAAGGAAAATACCAAGAATAACACAGTCCTAGCTCTGTACCCATGGTGCACTGTTCACTGCATAAAACTTGTTGGTAGCATGAAGCAAAGCACCTATACAGGCTACAACTCCCACAGGCATTCAAAGCATCTCTATCAGTTCCGTCACAAAAAAAAAAAACAAAGAACTTCTTTAAATCTTCTGCTGGCTCACAAGACATCGTAAGTGTCTCTAAAGCATGATCTGGCTGATTTGCACAGTCAGTAGTGAATTCAAGTTCTGCTTTAACGTGCTCCTTCTAAAATCTGTCTTTCAACGTATTACAAACGCGTACCTCTTGCTCACTTCAAGCAACCATCTCATACTATCACAGCGCTACGTGTCCCAGCAGAACTGAGAGTCTTTGTTCTGTGCTCTCCCGTGTCTATTCCTCTTATCTTCCAGAATCACAACTTCAGTGTCATCAGCAATTTATTTTTTATGCTAAAGCTTCCTGCACGTTTTCCAGTCTGGCTGCTTTTCAGTCTCAAGTGCTGTCTGCTTCTTCTGTGTATATGGCAACCACAGTGACAACAAGGGTTGGGGTCATTTATTACCTCTGTCACCAGCTGAACATATGACCTTAACTGCATTAAAACGGACCAAATCCTCATCTGTTGTAAATTCATGGGGCTCCACTGAAGTGAATCATGCTGATTTAAACCATTTGGCCTTTCATCCCTATAAGCCCCAGTCACCCATCTGTAATTCTTCTTTGACTATTGCAAAAGCAACACTTGGACATGTATGATCTAATCGCTCCTAGTACACAGATTTGCAATTTAAGTGGATGGAAGCAGGTTTTTGGTCAGCATAAAAAAAGATGCAAACAAGTACAGAATCCCTCAATGGATTATAATGAAATTGATAAAACTAACAAATTAATCATGCAGTTCTGAAGATCCATACACCTGTGCTCCATTCCTGCTTCTCCCTAAGTGTCTGCTTAGAGCCGCTGTTGAAAACAGTACTGAGGTAGAGGGATGGTCCACCTAGCATCCCCATGGAAAAAAGGACTGGGCAGTAAGAACTCTTCTGGGGAATCCAGATAAGTGAAAGGATTTAAAAAATAAAATAAATCAATGGGGATAATAGGATTCATGAAAGCAAACTGTAAAAGCTTTCTCTAACATTAGGCAGACTAATTTACAGATTGGTCTTTGATTAATAATAAGGTAATTGTAGTACATCACTGCAGCAGCTGTTAACTATGTTACCACGAAATAATACCTCATCAACAGCAACAGGAACAAGAATGCTCTTTTCCAAATTCCCTAACCTCAACAGAAGAGAACAACAATTCCCAGCTTGTGCCTTGAAAGAAGTCTGGTGGTGCAAAATGAACTGATAATCCTCACCCTGACTGTTCTAGGCAAGGTACTCGCTCACAGCTTACTAAACTCTAATGAAAGGGAACCACGAGTCCTGTTCCCTGCAGGTTTTACCACACATAAGATGTGTGCCTCATGGGGCTGAATATTAAATACATTCATAATTACCATCCCCAATATTGTGTAATTTTATTATTTTAATTGCAAACTAATTGCTTTAGTTTCTTTATATGTTAATGTACTACGCTGGACACCACTTACAAGAAGAATACATTTTTAGCAATCGATCATACTACATTTAGAAATAAATAATAACACTTACCATGTTCTACTTAAAACTTCCATGAATCTTAGCAAAGACTCAGGCAATTCCCCTTTTGCTATACCGAAAATATAATTATTTCTAAATTAGATTTATCAGACTCCTTTCATTCTTATCTTCTTACTATAAAAACAATGAAAGAGAAGAAAACTCAAGACAACTGAATATATTAATATACTCAAATTCTGATTGCGAGTTGTTAACCAAACATTAAAACACAGTGGCTCACATTTCTGCAGTACTGAGCATAGCACACTTCAGGAGAATCAAGTGCCATAGTGGTAATGCCCAGAACCACACAGACTAAGTTTACACACACACAGTAAAGACCTGCATTTTGTTTTGAAAACTGAAGGTTAAGAAGCTCTAAGCATAAAACTGAAGCCCACAAACAAAGCACAGAAAGGGGGAAAAGAAACCAGCTTGCAAACTCAGAGATGCCTAACCAGGAAAAAAAAAACAGCATGGAAGTTCATAGAAGTCCTAGAAAAATAAACACCTAATTTCATTTGCTTCCCTTTGGATTTAGGAACCCAACTCTCTAGAAATTCAGACCTTAATCACAAAACAACACAGACTTCCATTAATGTTCGGATTCAAACCAAAAAGTTCAAAACAGAAGAGTCTACAAAAAGATGGTATATTGCAGTTTCCATTTATCCCAAGTACTAAACAAACGTCCAGATGTTAAGTGGAAAAGTCTTGGCTCTTTGAAGCCATCAGCTGTGTTCCCCCTACTTAACAATGATCTGCTCTGTGACCAAAGGACCTGTGAGAACCTCATCCCTCTCATCTAACACGTGGACCATACTCAGGCACTGTAGTTTTGTCCTGTAACAGCAGCTTGAGATAACTAGATGGAAGGTTGCCAGAAAGTATTGCTGCATTCAATACCACAGAATTATAATGTATTATACCACGAATGTTTTAACCTAGCAGGTATTTTAACTTCACGTTTAGAATTCATATTTTAGAAAAAGCCAAACAAAGACCTTTGGATGATACCTAACGTTATTTAGGAGGATTTTGTTAATTAAAAAGTAAATAAAATAGTTTGTCAAATTAATTTTCTACAGCTTTTTCACATAAATCTTTATTAAAATTATTCACATCAACATAACACCCTACAAACTGAAGACAATTCTAACAGTTAGCACTGTATGAGAAAAAAAAAAAAAAAAAAAA
>VZSZ01007547.1:1594628-1630203 GCA_013398815.1 Ibidorhyncha struthersii
TCCAAAGTTACTGTCAAAACCAGGTTTCACACTCAGGTCAGTACTATTTGGGAATCAAATACAAAATATGATTACCAAACAGATACTTCTCCTATGCACCCCAATTAATACAAAAGATTTTGTAGCAAGAAAAGGTAAAGGAGACGGGGAACGATGAAAAGCAACCCTTTGGGAAGAACAATGGGCAAGGAGAAGTGTTATATTAAGGGAGTGTTTCCAGAAAAGGAAAGCTGTATGGTGGCTGCTATGATCAAATTACTAAGTTTGTTTCATTCAGCTTGCTCGAGAAACAAGAAAGTGAACACACAGGCCCAAAATGGGTATAATCAGTTCTTTCAGTTGGGATAGTCAATTAATCATCTTTTACAACTGCCTTTTGTTCTAAAGTTTATTGCCTTACCATACTGCCTTTCACAATTGAGGCAATTACCTGTTACTTGAACCTCCCTCCACCACCATTTTCAATGGTTTTGAACAATTATCCCCAAAACTGATCAGAGCAGGTGACAGTTCATCTTCTCAGGGAACACTATTACTGTATGTTCCTGGATGTCTCTGGTGTGCTTTGTCACTGTTAACCAAAACAAACCTATGCAGCTTTGAAGGGTCTTCCATCATTATGTCCAAGTTGGTATCATTTGCTCCCCTTTATCATCAAATGTAACTCTCAAAACTAGTCTGATCTTCTGAAAGATCAGGGACCTCTGTGAAGGCATTTTTATAAAAGCTAGTGTTTTAAGTCAGTCCTGGAAGGCTAGTCAAAAAATGAACTTCTTAGCAGGGTACAATCCATCTGTACTCTGCCTCCTGGTTGGAACGACAGAGAGCAGAGGTGACTACACCATGCCGACAAGTTTGGTAGGAAGACAAATTGCTATTTCTTTACAACGTGTTCCCTCACATCTAAGAAACACAGCTACATCTGTAGCCCACATTTTGCCTCCAATCATTTTCAGCATATAAAAAAGTTCAGCAGATAAAAAGAGCCAGAAAATTGGTGAGCAAGGATGCCAACAGCAACAGAGAAACGATGACAGAAATGATCTCTCATGTCAATTCAAAGTGGGCAGTTTGGAGAATTATCACAAGGTAGAGGCATACAGAGAACAGGTAAGGCAGCATCCTAACAGGACAGATGCCTATTGAAATATAGAACTGCTCAGAAACTCAAGGAAGAAGTCCAACTCTCCTCTCAACCTAGAGAGAAGATAAATGTCTAGAACAGACAGTTAAACAAAAAAGCACCTGGAAAATGCAAAATTAAAAAGAGTTAATAAACGAGACAAAGATGGAAAACAGAGAAGTTTGGTGATAAAACCAGGTCCAAACATGAGATAGTCCTAGTAATTCTGATTTTTTTTTATTTTTAAAATTCCATTGGAAGATATCACGCAGAACAGTTTACTGACACTTATCGCTTAACGTCATTACCTCAGTCAGTCAAACTCAACTGGAACTTAGAAAAACGACCTTCTGAACCAGCGTACCACAAGGTTCGGGTTTTCTTGTGCTAACTCATAGATGCTAGCTAATTCAATTCTGCCAAGCACTTAAGCACATGCTTGACTTTTAGAATGAGAATAATCTCATCCCTATTCAGTAAAACACTTAAAAGCACACACTTAACTTTCAAAACATGAGTGGTCCCATTGACTTCAATGGGACATAAACACAATGCCGAGTGCTTTGCTGGATCAGTGCATAAGGATATAATTTAGCCCCCCTTCAGTGGATGAGTTGGACACCCTGTGTCTTGCCATTTCATAACAAAAGAGAATAGTAAAATGAATTTTAAAGGGTAAAATTAACTATATAGTAACTGTAAACCAAATTGCCCTATTCAGAACGCTTTTTAGGGTTATTGTAAAAGCTGAAATGAATTCTCAGTATATTTTATACAGTAAGAACAAATGAATATATTATTTTTTTAAATTTATGCACAAGCCTAATTGCTATGCAGGCACAGTTAAGAAGATGTAAGAAATGCAAAACCAAGATACCATATGGTTCTCAGTTCCAAAAATCAGAGACATAAAAGCAGATTTCACACACTTGTGTGTGAACACAAAACTCCGCTTAAAAGACAGCTAAATACAGCAGGTCTCCATGCTTTCCTGAGTTTTTTAAACACAGTTTTGAATGCATAAGAGAGGTGTCAAAAAGCAAGCCTGGGTATTTCCCAATTACCTCAATCACTCTTAATAAGTAAACAGTTTGCACACTAATTATTTAAAGCTTAATAATTTCAGGTAAAAAAGATGGATTCAGAATCACATATTACTCTATTTCTGCATACATATGTATGAGATACCAACATTTTACACCACTGACCTCTGACTATACAGATCTGAGGCTTTGCTAATTCAGTTATGCTCTTTTGAGATAAGCGAGATAAGTAGTTTTGCACATTGGTCATTTTACACAAGCATATTTTGTCTGCTTTAAGTAGCACTGGTGAGTCTGAAGAAAGTACTGGGGGCCAGGGGGAAGAAATTAGTAAGCAGGAGGGAAAATTCTGAAAATTAAGCTGTATGATCTCATTTACCACATAAGCACTCACCACTGAATAACTACAAGCCCACAGCTAAAAGTTTTGGACAGCTTAATATCCTCATCGCACCCTCTGCAAGTTTGCTGATGACACCAGAGTGGCGCAGTTGATATGCCAGAGGGAAGGGATGCCAGCCAGAGGGACCTAGACAAGCTTGAAGATTGGGCCCATGCGAACTTCATGAAGTTCAACAAGGCCAAGTGCAAGGTCCTGCACCTGGGTCAGGGCAATCCCTAATACCAATACCACGTGATGAATGGATTAAGTGCAGCCCTGCAGAGAAGGACTGGGCAATACTAGTGGACGGAACACTGGACAGAGGAGTGCCACAAAAATGATCAGTGGGTTGGAACACCTCCCTATAAAGACTGGGAGGAGACTGGGCATAAGGAAGAAATTTTTTATGATGAGGGTAGTGAGACACTGGAACAGGTTGCCCAGAGAAGCTATGGATGCCCCATCATTATCACTATTCAAGGTCTAGATCTATTGGGTTTTCAGCAACCTGATCTAGTGAAATATGTTCCTGCACATGGCAGGAGGGTTGAACTCGATGGTCTTTAAAGGTCCATTCCAACCCAAACCATTCTGTGAGTCTACCCAATTCCACAGCTGCAAAGAAGTGTGGAAAGGGATCTAAAACCTGTCAGCTGCACAAAGCCTGCTAGAATAACTCCACAAAGCAAGAGACCCTGTACGCTAGTGTCAAACTTAAATTTCAGGTGACCCACAAAGATGCCCCAAAACTGACACATGTAGCTCTGGAAAATTCCTTAACGAGCAACACAAAAATGAAACTAAGCCAGGGACACGATTCAGACCCTGCACACTAGGAAGGAAAAGATCTTCTGTTTAGAACAACTGCTTAACACGGCCGCTGAACCAGGCCCTCTTACACCATAGCAAAACACAGCACATTTATACCTGAATACAAAAACATCTACTGATCTCCATATAGTCTAATTTTCACGTACTTCTTACCTTTTTCTTTGTTACATAACAAAGTTTTCAAACTGGCAAACTAATAAGTTAAATGTCAGAACGGGGACACTTAAGCTACTGTTACTACCACCTTCTGTGGATAGGATCTCTTTTTAATACCCAAAAATGAGCATAGTTGCTCAACAGTGTATCTCTTTGCATATTTGCAGCTCCCCCTGTATTTTCATGAATTTATTTTCCAGAAATTGCATGTGTTCTTTGATTAACCTTCCTCAGAAAAAAAGACTAAATTATCTAACCAAAATGCTCTACTACTTATTAAACCCATAAACAGGGAATGTTCTGTTAGAAGATGCAAAAGAATAACATCAGCTGAATTCCAACAGTGGTAGCCAGATTAAGTGACCTTATTTTGAAACTTTGAAACAACCTTGTGAATCCTGGCGTAGTACACCTACTTGTTGTTCTTGTGGGGATACGCATAGATAGCATAGCCAAGATATGAATAGCATGAACCAGAAGCAAACACACACTGTCTAGAAGTCTCACCACAATGGTGACCATATTACTACTTAGTCTAGTAGCTCTCATTAGTCCTGTCAATTGCATGTGTTAGACAATAAGCAGTTGCTCTACACTTGTAAATCACACATTTAAGCAAATATCCTGCGGCAGACTCTTTGCACGCTGCAAAAACAATGCCAACAAAATGACACGGAAAGAAGGAGTTACAGTCCACAGAGGGGAGATGTCTGGAAGCAATGAAGGAGAGCTCTGTTGCCGGACGGCAAACTACCAGCTTCAGAGCAAGCAAACCAACCTCTCTGCTTTAGCAGAGCAGGATGTATTTTGTATGAAACTTCTAGAACTTAAAAAGCGTTACCAAGAAATTGAACTCGTGACAGTAGCGTGCCATCTGCCAGCTTGGACAAGATACTCGGAAACATCTGACACACAGCAGTCTTAACCAGTCAGTCTTACTGAGATCTTTTGAAAAATCACAATTTTGTGCAGAGGGACAATGAATACTTTTAAACATCTGCTATATCTGACTACTGCTAATGTAGGCTGTAGCAAAAAGCTGCATACACTTCATTAGATAATTTCACAGTGTGAAATTCAATGCCTTTATGCTCAGTGATGACATAGGATAGCAACAGCAAGTCTCACTGATTTTCTTCTGTCAAGAGCATATGTCACAAAGGCAAGTCTTGCACATACCACAAGCAGCAGATGACTAAGAAACGGGGTAATAACCCCCCAGCGTCTGACAGGGACCAGACAGCGCGACCCAGCAAAGGAAAATACTGAATGGAAATGTCTTTTCTTAAAAAGGAAAATAGTGCTAAAAGAAGCTTCAAGATAGTTTTTCTTCTCAATTGGTGACAGAAGTATCTAGTACTTAAAAAAAAGTGTTTATTATTTCAGAAGACATCTATTATTTAGGTTAGATCAGTGCCTGCAGGTCCATGGTACATGATACACTTACATTTAAGAAAATAGGGTCCATACTTCAATGGGCTTACAACTCAAATACAAAACAGATATCTGAACTTAACAAACGAAGGTGCAAGAGGAAATTAAAATAATGGTATAGAAACTACAGTTATTTTGTCATGGTATGAAGTTTTCTATTGTGGTTCTAAGTTAGTCTTACAAACAAGAATTACACATCACATAGACCACTGATGGAAGTCAATAGAAACAGGTCTTCCTTCTCCTCTGTCTTAACTCCAGAGATAATATAGGTATTTTGTAATGTTTCGAGTTAGCCACAACCTCTCTTTCCTTTTAAATTAGGAAACTTACATCATCACTTATAATTCAAATTAGGATTTCTTAGGTCTGCTATGGTCAACCAAAAGGCTTAACAAAATAAAGGGGATGTCTCTTTGTTAGCACACCTTTTGGTCTCCAACTCCCTATCTGCATTCACTGAGTACCTCAAGTCAGTGGAATAACAATAAATTCCCTGTTTCTTCCCCTCACTGACCTTTGCCAATCCCTATCAAATCTTCTGTGCAGCCCACAATCCCTCAACAATTCCAAAAGTGCCCCTTCAGATGTACTCCTAAAGCCTTTGTCTATGTTGCTTCTTAGGTAATGCCCAATTATCAAATCAATAAAAAAGAAACTTTGTAGTTGTTTTACATATACAAAATTTAAATTTTTGATGCATGTTTTTTGAAAGATCATGTATCTTATCTTTATCTCTTTGTGTTTTCAGCCTAGCTGGAAAGTAGATGGAGGCCTTTAACTTCCATCACACACTGAAAATTACACTGTTGCTGTATTACTTTTCCCATAACCACATCAATTAAATTAATACCTCTGCTTTAGTCCTGAATTCCTGTCGAGCAGGGCAGAGATTGCACTCTGTGTTACCTCTTAAGCTCATTACTGCTCTAATGATTATGTCCAGGGTTACAACATTTTTTGGCTGTGGGCCAAAGGCCATTCCGTAAAATATTACAATGCACTTTCTTTCAGTCCATTTTTTTGATCCAGTCATGAACTAGAAGAGATGGTTAACAGAAAATTAGTTATATCTCTAGGAAAGTCAACTAACAGAAGTCCTGATCCTCACCAGTTACTTTCCTTTTGTTATGTACACACCATAAACAAAACACGCAATTCTTCACCCTACTACAATATTAAATATAAATTCTCTCAGATTCCTATAGTCAGGTCTCAGTTTCTCTCTTGGACTTATCTCTGTCGCAAAGCAATGTGGCAGGACGTGGCTATTCTCATGTCAAGACTCTACCTGACTGCTTTTATGCTCTACCTCATCCTTGATTCAGAACTCTTCAAGTTCTTCACAATAAAAGTCAGGTAAAACAGACACGTACAACTTTTTTTTTTTTTTACAGCAACTGGAAATACCATCATGGAAAATATGTTATTGACTACATCTTCAAATTAAACTTTTGTTATATTACTGTATGAATTGCTCCAGGGTGTGGCCAAAAGGCACAGGGAGGTGGCTGGTTTGCAACAGAAGGCACCTGGAGGACCCTGGGGCACCAGGAAAGGGGCAGAACCACCCTGGGGTGCTCCGCGAGACACACGGAGGCCCCGGGGGCACAAGCAATGCTCTGGCAAGGCCTACATTCACCCATCAAAATGCACATGGGGGCCGGTCGGGTCTATGGAAAGGCACATGGGGAGTCCTGGGGCACCACAAAAGTCACAGCGCGTGGTCCAGGGCAGGGTCAGGCTGGCCAGGTCAAGGCCCAATGTGGGACCCACAGCCCTCAGCAGCAGAGCCAAGGCCCAGCCGGAGGCGTGCTGAGGGCAGCCTGCGACAGTGAGGGCAGACCTGAAGCACTGCTGGGGCTGGGGGGGGTGGGGGGCAGCCACCCACGTGTGAGTGCTCAGGCAATGCCCCTGTCCTGGCACAGCTCCTCCACGCTGAGCACTGGGGAGAACGGCCCAAAGCCGCTGGGGCTCAGGCCCACTCCCCCAGGGGGGAGACAGAGCAGCAGGCTGAGATATCCGGATACTTGGACCCTCCAATCCTTGCCTTGACCTTCCCCGCCTACTGGGTGCTGGGCAAAGGTCTTGTGACATCACAGGGCATTTCATGACAGCACAGAATACTCTGAGCTCTGGAAATGCACATAAAAATTGACTTTTGTGCACAGGCAGAACCAAAGCCAGGGAAGCCAGTTTTCTTCCTAGTAGCTGCTCTGTGTTAGATTTAGTATGAGAAGAATGTTGATAACGCATATTGTTTTAGTTGTTGCTAAGCAATGCTTATATTAAGTCAAGGACTTTTTCAGCTTCCTATAGGAGTGGAGAGGGAGCACAGACAGTACAAGCTTGCCAGATGAATATTCCATAGCATAGACATCATGCTCAGTATATAAATGGGGGTTGGCCAGGGTGCAATTGATGCTGGGGACGAGCTGGACAATTGATCATTGGGTGGTAAGCAATTGCATTGCACCACTCTTTTTGTATATTCCTTTTACCATTATTATTTTCTCTTCCATTACTGTTCTATTAAACTGTCTTTATCTCAACTCATGGGGTGGGGTTTGGTTGGGGTTTTTTTTTTGTTTTTGTTTTTTTTTCCTTTTTCTCCCTTTAATCCCAGCTGGCAGCTAGAACTACACAGCCGCTTGCACAGTTCTTCCCCTTCCCCCAAGAAGGGCAAGGAAAAGAGGAAGAAAAGGAGAGGAAAAGGAAAGCTAGGAAAAGGAAAGGTTAAACCATGACACCATACACCCACAGCTCCGGCAAGGCTCCGGGGTGTGCCAGGACACTGCAGAGGATGCAGCAAGCAATACTGTCCCTGTGCACTGGGACATCTCCAACAATAAGTGTTTTATATGAAGCCAGCTCCAAGCTAAATGTAACATCAAATAAATGTTCAAAGATACAGAAGCAAGTTAATCTGCACAGGGATGTTGCAAAGTGGCTCCCAACCAAAGAGAAATCACATTCATGCTAATTGTCCAGGCTTCTCCAAAGAAAAAGCAGGAAACAGGACTGCATCATCAGCAGTTCAAACATAGTCACAAAAATAAGACCCCTCCTACACTGCCTGTGAATAACATTATTCTTATAATTAGTCCCACAGGATTAAGTGAGTCTGCTCTCACATTCTAAGTTAAATACATTCAAATGCCTGCACAGACCAACATAAAATTTCACTTCTTACTAGTTCCACTGCCAAAACATCATCCTTGTTCCTATCACCCTGTTACACATCCTTCTTCATTCACAAAGAACATGCTCTCATCCTCAGCCAAGGTCACAGGCATTGTAATCATGTCTTTGACCAACTTTTAGCCAATTTAAGTATTACTACAAATCAAAGCAGGGATTTTGTCACTGCAACACAGTAGCTCTGCAGAAAAAAAAAACCAAACGTATGCACAACACATTTTGGTTTTAAGCAATAATTTTACCATATCAACACCCTTCTGCAACTTCTTTCCCTGATTGAGTTATTGCTGTTAATGTCCAAGTTCTTTATATCTCAAGATTTTTGGTTCTACCTCAAGTTCAGTTATTTCAAACAAGAAAGGGGCTGTCTTCTGTACAGGTCATGACCCAAAAGCACTCCAATATCATTTTATATCCAATGGTCAAAAGAGTGAAATTTTGAAATATCACTCCTGAATACAGTTGATACAATGGTAACAGAAATGTAAGCGTGGCCTTTCAAGGCCAACCAAAGCTTTCTGAGGGTAAGTGTTTTGCGTTTTGGGAGGTATTTCATGCTAGTAAGGAGAGTAAAGTACTTGAGTACGTAAATAAAGGTTACTCTCACTGAAAAAGACAGGACACCATTTCTTAAATAAACATGGCTTTAAGAGAAGGGGTTTCATACTTGTAGGAGAGCTGATTGTCTTCAAATTTGAAGCCTAGGAGCTTCACTCTTTCATACAAAAAAAAGTGATTTAGTCTTAGAAGAAAAGGCATAGAAGAAAAACAGACGCATTTCAGAGCCATCACTACCTGACTGTCCTGCAAAAACAAAGAGCACAGTGAAAGTCAACAGATGTCTTTAGCAGAAAGTTCACGACAGAGCAACTGTGTCCCCCTCACAACAACTTCAGCTTCACTAAAACTGACCCTCATTAAACTGCACTTCATTCTACTGATGATCAGCAGGGCCACAATTTTATCTTTGCATCTAATAGAAAGTCAGCTTAGATCAGCAGCACATTATTTATATATTACTTGCACTTTTAACTCCTCTACGGACATCACAGAGGTTGAACAAGGAGAAAAAATAAAAAGCCTTTCGAGAAGTAAAAAATGATCATTCTATGAATGCAGCTGTAGACAGATGCAGAACAGAGATATTGAAGAACAAACCCCTTAATTTTGATGAACCTCATAACCTGACAATTCCAATGCCAAAATGAATGCGATCCACATCCCCAGATGCAGCTACTGGATAGGCCCAGGGGCAAAAGAGCTAACAGCATAGCATACATTTTGGAATTAAATCTGACTGGGAGAAGATCTGGAACTGTGTTAGGATGTAGACCAAAGACTGAATGACTTTGGGAGGCTACTCCTTCAGCTCCATTAGAAATACCAAGTGAAAGCCTAACAGGTGAAGTGTGCTGAATGCTAAACTTAATGACTGGCTTCCTAGGGGAAATAACACCCATGCCTCACCACCAGAACTGCAGTGCATATCACAGGGAAGTACAGAATATTAGTGCAACTAATGCAGTCTTACACAGTTTGATCACTCAGCCAGATGTCATCAAGAAATATCACTGAACAAGAGAAGGATTTTTTGCTTGTGTTTTATCCTCAAAAGACTCTTTACTACCACAATAGCCCAATAAGGCAAAATAATCCAAGATACAACGAAGAAATTTATTAGAAATTTCTTCACATACAAAACCCATGCCATTTGTTCCCATTTATTGCACTCTTGGTAACTTTGTACATAAAGAAGTACGCAGCCTTGACTGGTTCTCAATTAGATAAGGGATAGCGATTAAACACCTACAGCCTGCAAAAGTACTACCAAGGAAAGATCTGACAATTATTGATTGGCTTAAACAGAATTAAAGAAAAAAAAAGAAACAAGTTGTGGACTTCTAATGCACTCTAAATACACTGTAGAAAGAGACAGTAACACTTTGTAGGGAATAGATCAAGTTTCATGCTTGACAAAACTGCTAAAAGAGCTTTTACAGTTAAAAAAATGTCGAATAAAACGAAAGGCTTGTGCCTTTTCTTACCGCTTTGGTACTATTTTCAAGAACTTAAGAATCAAAGTCCCATAAAACTACATATATCTGTAGCAAAGGGCTATGTAAGAAAGACATAAGATGATCAGTTTTCCGATGAAAGAAATATTATACACATTTCTACACATTATACACATATTAGACATTTTCCCATAGAACTGTAAGGCTGAATTGGAAAAAGGAAGCTAATCAATACATTCCTCAGGAGGCTATAAAGGTTAAAATACTATTCACAACAAACAATACAAGATTATTCTTAGAGAGCATGATTAGACAGGAACAATTTTAACTGACACTTTTAAAAGTATATGCTATTACAGCCAGTCAATCCCTTTCTACTTCCCACAGCAAGGCTGATTCTAGTGGATTTTCAATTCGATTATATTCTTCAGACTACTCCAAGGCCAAGCGGATCTATCAAAACTAGCAGTGAAAAATTTGGCCTTTTCCCCTGTTCCCATTATCTGGCATCCTGTTCTGACATAACTTTATATCTCTCTTCCACCTCCTCAGTATTCCATGGTATTAGAAAGCAAGCACCTTCCCTCAGCAGAGAAAGCTGGAATCAACATCCAGTACCTGGAATTCCCTTTATTAGTGAAATATACAGTATTCAAAAGGGGTAAAGAGACTGAGGAGACCATGTCTTTCAGCACTGCCTCCAAGGTGGTACCATGTCATTTAACAGATGCTATGCCCCTGGGCACTCCCCATCAACCCTGCCGCTGTGGCTGTCTCTGCAGAAACATTAGTCTTCAAGACATCTGTGGTGTCCCCCCGCATCTCTTTAGTGTCTTGTGTGATCTTGGGGAAGTCACCTAGTTATTCAAGCATTAAAATGGATAATCCTTTCAGGGTTATTGAAAAGATTTAATGCAATGTCTGTATAAGAGCTCTAAAATCTTTAAGCGGCAAACCCATCTGAAATACAAACAGGCACAGCAAACAGCGAGGACAAATAGCACCAAAAAGAAAAATTGGAACACAAATTAATTGTGAATTATTTTAGTATCATCCTAAACCCTCAAGTGGAAAAGTTCTGTTACTAATTGTTAGACGGTACATCTGCTATTTGCTGAGAACATATGGTGCAATTGTAACGGGAACTGCTGACTAAGGGAATACAGCACTTTATTTGGATAATAAAGCATAACTTGAGAAGCACTTGCATTGTTCATCATTTTGCACTAACCACATACAAGTTGCTCTACCACTGAATATCAGGATTTGGGCATATGTTTGCATGGCCCTGTTTTGAGCTGTTCACTCTATACCTGTATTTTTTCCTTTCTGAGTATGTAGCTCAGTGACCCAAAGTCACTTAACAGACCAAATACAGGAGTAAAGGACACCTCTCTGTCTCTGGGTTAGTTGGCAATAGCAGGCTAACCTCCAGAGAAAATAAATATTTGCAGAATTATCTTTATTTTTATATTTTTTTGAAAAAAAAAAAAAAAGTCTGGGTGACAAATCAGATTTATGATCTGTCCTGAAAGTCTGTACTGAACCCTACAACCAAAATATGCCCATCAAAAACCTACTAAATTGTGCGTGCTAACCAATTTGAAACATATGAATGAGTGTCAATGATTTCATATTTACTTGAACTTCTTGCTACTCCAGTCCTCTACCACCACCCATTCTTCAGCATGTAAGACACTCTGGTGTTTATTTGAGCAGATGAACCATCCAATTTGACACAAAAGTGCATAGACATATTGGACGCTACAGATTAGTCCTACCATGTGTTTCATCTGCTTTCAACAGACAAAAAGGATATTCAGCATCTTACTGCTCCTTTTATTAAGGTTTCTGTTTTCCTTACGTTCTTGCAATGAATTACAAAGTATACATTTTCCTCTTGACACATTAGCAGCCGGAATTTGCCAAGCACAGGAATTTAGTGTTCCACAATTTATTGAATGAGGAAGTCATTAGCGGGTCAAAGCTCAAATGCTGGCAAGCCTGTTTAAAGTTATTTTCATTCTTATACAAATACTTCACAGGCATGCAACGCACAGGGCACTTTCACACACTTGCTCCTGTCTGATTTGAGGAAACCATATACAAGGAAATATTTGCAATATTCAGGGCCAATAGGTTACATTAACTGTTATGGTCTCATCTTTATCTACTATGACTTCAGTTTTAAGAATCTCCTTTTATACAGAGGATCTGAAGAAAGTTTAGAAACAAAAGCCAGACACGCCCATGAAATGGAGAAAACAGCCAACTACTCAGACTTTAAACTTTGCTCAGGAAGATGGCTATTAGAATACAAGAAACAAAATACATAGGAATTTTAAAATGGAAAATACAAGGAAAGCGAGGTTTAGGAATAAGGTTACTAAAAATAGAGGTGGAGCCAAATTATCAAAGTATTCCTAAAAATACATAGAAGATATGGTTGGATAGGCAATTCAGTTTGTACTGAAAATGTAACTAAAAGTTATTGAATATAATAGAGTATTACAGACAGTGTATTGCAACCTAACACAAAACTTCCATCCCACAAAAGTAAAGCACTGGGGGGAATTTCCACACCAAAGATACCGGTAAAAATCCAGAAGCTGAACACCAGCCTTTCTGTAGCTGATTTTTAGCTATTATATATATGTGTACTTGCAATATATGTAACTCTGTTGCTTTAATCCAGACCAGCTGAAATTACACAGTAGTAACAAATCACTGAAAGCTAATCCTACCTCTGATCAGCCAGTTAGCACATGTTATCTGCAATCACTAAAGGTGCTGTGGAAGAAGAAACTTGTTTGACAGAAGAGACGAATCTGTTTTTATTCCTCTCTGTTCCCGCAACTCCTGCTCTGACCTTCTTCTCTTCAGGCTAGTTTATGTTGTGTAAAGTTTTCAAGCTGGAGATGGCAGCACAAGGCCCACACCTGCATGGCTGCTCCTGGTCCGGCCCTGACACCTGTCCCTTGCGCCAGCAGAACTCTTCTGCACCATACCCAGGGACGGGCTCCAAAACAACTCCCCAGCCTCAGCCTGTAACATCTAAGAGACCTCCGAAAGCTTCGCAAATGAATAGCCAAAGTGACAGCTATAATCTTCAAGCTCCGACAGACAGAAACAGAAATGACAGAAGAACTGACCAAATAGCAGAAACCCAAGTTTCCCTCTGCAGTTTCTGAAGTTGAGACCAGCATAAGGCAGCACAATGAGCTACTGGAAAGGCAGTAAATGCAGAAGGCACTGTAGCAAAGCAAAAGTAATCCTTTGAGACGCTGAAATTTCAGGGCAATGTGGACTGTGTCCAGGTGATACCAGTATAACATATCATTACCAGCTCACATTGCTTCTGTGGAGATTATGAAAATACCAAGTCTCAGTGCAGTGAACAGGAGCGCTGAAATAAGTAAGGCAGATCAACTGAAAGACTTAGACAAGACATTATATAAAATCTAACTTTTCACACAACGAGAGTTGCTGTTGACAGACATAAGTAAAAGGCAATGTTGAATGAAAGAGGGGAAGCCTTGTGGTTGGCCAGGAATACTCAAGTCATTCCCCATTTAGGAATGGGCTATACAGAAACACAATACCTAATAGGAAACATTCCCAAAGCAAAAACTGGAAGAGAAGCTAACAACAATTCCCTGATGCTCCGTTTTAGACTACACAAACTATTTTGTCTCTTTAGTCGAGGGAGGTAGAAATACTTGAGAGAAATAAAATCCCACAGAGAAGCTCCTATTCTGATAAACTCTCTTTAAATTGCATGGGAAAAGCCAATTGGAAAGCGTAAGCCATTAAGTTATAATTAATAATTATAAAGTAAAAGGTCAAATCAGCCCTTACTTTGGAGAATATATGCAACCCCACCATGAGGAAGGAAGAAATATTTATTATGTTGACAAAGACCTGAGCAGAACAGGCCAGGTGCAGTGATGGCAGAAAGGTGCCAACAGCTACAACACTCCCTAGAGAGGATGGCCACAGCTGTGCCACAAGATATTGGACATCAACTGAAACAACATCAACCTGAGACAGTTCAGCAACATGGGTCCTGTGAAACTTCACCTGTAAACACGGTCCACAATTCACAATTAGAACTACCTGAGGTACAACAGGACATACAATAACGGAGCATGCAACTCATACCACTTTATACAAGGAAGGACGAATTACACTCAGTTACACTTTGCTTGCCCATCCACTCGCATCATTTAAGGTTAATGTATTATTATATGGCTTTCCCTTTAAAATCAGGAGAAGCTTTGTTTTATGCCCATGCTTTACAAGTTCAGGCACACTGAACCCTATCTGAAACACAGATGTTAATTATCCAACAGTTTGCATCTGTGCAAACTTCCATTACATGGAAGACAACGAAATACACTAACATTCTTTGACCCAAAACCAGCACTTGCTACTCTAACAGTGGCTATGACTGCCCACGTACTCAGGATTAAATCAAAGACCTTGGGAACTAAAAACATTAATTTCTTTGAAGTAAATCCTTTGGCTAAAGTTTGGTCTGGTGAGCCATGCAGAAATTCAGTTCTTTCACAGGTGGAATCTAAAACACGCGCTGACGGCTGCCTCACTAGAGGTAGCTCCCTCACTCTTCCTCACTCAGATTCCAAAAATAAAAAGACAACAGCCAAAAAGCTCTCTAATTGCTTTTACTAAATATTCTAAACATGACTTCAACCAATATTAGTGTTTGGATATGTTCCATAGCAAGGGATAGGCCAGCATCCCATCAAAGAAGGCATAGGGAAGCAAATGCAAAACAGACAGTAAATGAATCAAAGGTGCCAAGGTTTTGTCTGGACCAGAGATGACCAGCACATTTAGCAGCAAAGCCCTCTGGAAAGCCTGTACTGGGGCAAGAGCCAGAGAGCAGACTCTAGATAAGCAATCTGTCTCAAAGAAATTCCCATTGCTAATCACCAAGTGCTGAAAATAAGACTTGTCATCTCTTTAAGACCAGGATCCAAGCATGGCAAAAAGCAACGAGAAGTAAACAAAGGTCAAAAAGATAAGCCCAATTCCAAACTGGAAGCATGGAAAGCATAAAAAAGTGAGGCTAAAGGTGGTGACGGGGATTGAGGAGAAGAGATAAGGGCAAGAACATATCTTCATCACCTGGACATTACATCACTTTTGCTATTTTTTTTTCTGATTTTATTTCAGCCACCTTCGCTATTGTAGATCAGCAAAAGAAAGTGAGCAACTCAGAACAGAACACACGGGAAAATAATCTGAAATCTGAATCCGTTCAGTTTGAAAAGTAAGATGCAACAGCTAAACTGGTTTCATAAATTACAAACCTTCCCACCCTCATGGATCATCATCGACATCTCAAAACGAACATTTTAAAATAACTGAGATATTTTAGCTGGAAGTGCTGAAAGAATTTGAGACTTAGTCTTACATTTTTCTTGCTGTGATCCACCATGAAAGGACAAAAAGTTTTGTCGCATCACATTACCACAATGGTTTGTCTGCTGATTGACAGAAGAAGTGCATTTCTGCAAGATCTGTGTTTGGTGCTGGTTTCATTTCTAAGATTTAAATAGCGCCCATAACAGTACCATAAGCATCAATACATGACAAACATAGAAACAGCAAGAAAACTGTACAGCAGTTGTCAGTAAGTGGTTGTAGGTCACAGCGTAACTTTTACTTTCATTTCTCTATCTGAACTGTGATTTTGGTGATATCAGTATCAAAGCACTAGAAATGACTGACTGCTATCAAATTGAACTGTGCAGGCACACACACTCCCTAGCGCCTAAAAATCAATACTGTTATTTAGGTTAGTAACAATGAACTGCATACAGTTCTCCTAGGCTAGACTCCAGGGGTAAACACGGTATTCCCACTGGCTTTTATAACAGTGTAAAAATGGTCGTAAGCCAAAAGGTAGCTTACTGATACTTCAGAGGTAGTTCTTCAGAGGGTTTCTCAGTGACTTGACATGAAGGAGCACCTGTCTATGAGAATGCAAGCCTATGGATTCAGGTCTTAAGTCTTTATTAAACATTTTCCAGTCATTCTTCACCCCCCAAGTGAACATTAGCAGGAGAGGATGTTCAATAGGATCAAAACCAGATACCGGCATTTGTCTTAGTTTATAACATAAAAGAAAAGGGACTTTGCATTATTAGACATTACAGCCATGTTGATCAATCCACCTGCAAAAAGCAACTTGTTCCTTCCATTTCTAAGACAAAGAAATTGAACTGTGTTTCAGTTAGAACTTAACTGCTTACTTTCAGGAAAAAAAAACAACATAATTTTGATATTTTTTTACAAATGAAGTAATGCCAATTAAAACCCTATAATTAACAAATACAACTGAATTTTTTTTCTTACTGGTGAAGATGTCTATTTTTCCTGAAACTACATCACTTGAAAAATAAAACTTAAGTTAATTTTATACATGACTGTTTCTCCAAAGTACCCTCATAATGTCATGGATCAATGCCTGAAGCACGGTATATGTCTCAGTAGCACTGAAGTGATCAATATGATTGGCTGAGCAGCCACCAGAAAAGCTGTTATTTTTAAGAAGATTAACTCCTTGAAGACACATAAACACTATGATGACTGTTATCTTAAATGCCCCATTTACTACACAAAATGATTTTAAAAAGCTATTTTTTCATCCCATGTTGAAAGTAGGTTTTAAAAATCATAGGCAAACATAGAATATGTTTGGGTTTAGCAGCAATCTTTTCTATCTCCTTCCTACTCCGAAAGTCTTGTGGCAGATGAGACTGACAGTTAAAGCTCAATTAGATCAATTCTTAGATGGACCATGACAAGAGAGGTTTCATCACTAATCCAAAATGAAACATTTTTAGAAACCAAGAAATATAGTAGCTAATAATCACATATACAAGTGCTAGTTGTTTGTGTATGCAGATTTAAGTGCTAGCAAACCTAATTCTTAAATATCCACACTAAAACGTCTGGTTTGGCATTATCAGGTATTGTACTGGTAACGTGTCCATGACCCAGAAAAAAAGTCCTAATATCAGCTGTTCCTGGAGTTGGAAAGTAACTGTGGTCTACCTACAGTAGTCAGTGCAACACGGTGCTCACTTCTGGATGGCACCTTACCTGGGAAAGGATTTGTTCCCCAGATGAACTTACAGCACTGGACATGCAATGCCCTTTCAAGGCCCTCACTCTCACCAAGTCCAACACAGCAGAATGAAAAATGGACAGACCTTGAAAAATTGGGTCACTGGTACATCAGTCTTCCACACTGTGCGGGTAAGTATTGCTATGAAGACTTTGCCACTACAACCTATGCATAACTAAAATACCAGCGCTTCACAGTAACGTTTGCCTTAAAGATCTTTTTAACAAAATAGAACAATTAACATTTTTATTTTTACCACTAAGTCTTCCTCAATTGCCTAGAATAACACTGGCTTTTATCTAGTTTAAGAATGAAATGATTTTTTCTTTCAAAGAAGCAGAGATAACTGCAAATGTGTTGAGACATACTTTCAGCAGCAGGCCGTGCAGCCATAATTATAGTAAAACACCACTTCATACATTAGCCAACGTGCTTACTGAGAACAGCAAATGCAAGTTGCCCTCGAATGGTGTTACACCGTATTTCCACTCAGAAAGGGATTTTTGTTAGCCTGGGTTCGACAGCTGACACGGCAGCTCAACAAACCTGGGTGCTACCTTATTATTACAGGTTCTATTAGAATCACTGTAATTAAGGAACTGTCAGCACTTCCATTATGAACTCTTTTCCAGAGGTTAATAATTGAGCTGTAAAATTTGCTTTGGGAGGGGATTCTGCATCTGGGTGCGAATGCATTTTTCAGTGCAAGAAAAAAAGCGGTCTGGGTTTTTCCTCATTTCTCTGAATATAGACAATTATAATGCTTAAAAACGTTTGAAAGCATTCTGAAACACAGTGCCTGTAACAATAGAGCAGCCACTTTTAGAGTTCTTCAAAAATTATTCAATACAAATGTCTTATTGTGGTTCTGTGAACATAATAGGGACAAGAAATTTATGAGATTTGGAGTCAGTTCCTACCAGTGGACTCTCTTGTGACTTTAGGCAGGTAACAATGTCCCTGTGCTTCGCCTGCCCTGTCTCTGGATGGAGGATAATTGGAGTAGTGATCTATGTATGAAATGCACTCAATGAAACCTAGGGAATACACTGCATAACTGACATGTCCTTTTTAATATAATATGCGACTGTTGACCCTTGCACATCTGCAGACTTTCCATGCTTCACACGCACATAGCTGCTGTGTGTATGACAAGTCAGGCCACTTACGGACATTCAGTATCAGCTTCAAAAATATACCTGTCCCGTATAATCAAAGAGAGGGCTTATATCAATGTTTCAAGATCCTGATTACACCTGAATGTTGAAGGCTTAATAGCGGAAGTCTAGAGAGCTTAATAGACATATTACAATAGCCGAACCATTTGTTACTACCCAGGTAACTCTACCAGGAAATCTTTCTAAGCTTTTTAATGAAACATAAAAAAAATGTGAACGAGGCTTTTGTTTACTCCAAGATTTTCGAAGTTACCACTGTTGGTATTACCTTTTGCCACCTCCCTATGTATACCTGATCATAAATCGGTATTATAAAAACTGATCTTTTTAAATTCTAGAGAAAATTTTTCCCTCTCAAAAGCAGAATCTCCCATACACAGAAGGTAAACCAACAACGGAACAGCTCCTGGAAGTAGCACAATTACAAAAATTGCCCTACTTTCGAAAATCTGATCAAATTAACTCTTCTAGACAGTATTCATGATGAAGAATCCTGCACTTAGTATATCGTGTGAACTATATTGCAGAACCTGGGAGACCGTTACCTTGTTTGAGCCTCTTTAGCACTTCTACTCAACCATCACAGAGAAACGAAGAGAAGTCTTGTCCACAAGGAGCCAGTGTCGTGACACTGTCTCTCTCTCTACTTGATGTAAAGCACAGCGAACTTACAGAGATTAGCAAACACTTGGTTTCATATATATATTATACCAAAATAAGGTGACACAGCAATTTACAGGAACAAACCAAGGCCTCATGTTTTACAACTGAATTCAGATTCAGCTGACATACAGAATGAACTTTGCAAGCAATAAGGAACCTCCAATAAAGACTACTACCAAAAAATAATAAAAAAAAAAAAAAAAAAACAAAAAAAAAAAAAAAAAAAAAAAAAAAAAAAAAAGCAACAAAAAAAAAAAAGTCCTGTACAAATATGTATTTTTCCCTGAGGGATCAAGGTTACACCCGCAAGTGCTCTATGTACATATTGCACTGTAGAGGAATGNCCCAAACCACTACACTCAAACCTCAAAGTGCTCTTTTACAAAGTACCTTGTAAAACTATCATCCATTCAAAGATTTCTCAGAATTTTTTCATCTAAATATCCTGGAGTGGTTTGTAGGTGTTATCTATGCCACACGCCCATGTTACAAATAATTACATTACAGAAGGATAAATTGAGACAAAGGAGAGAATGTTTTGACTGATGGGCAAACATCGAAACAGTGTCAGAGTTGAAAGCAGTTTCCCACTTTGCAATCTGGGGGAAGACAGAAAAAATTTGGGAATTTTTAGAATCAAAGTCATTTATTATTAAAAGTAAAACTTCAACAACTGTATGCCCTTGTCTATATGTGGATCTCCTAAGTTAAATTCACTTCTTGTACAGCGAAGTACATGAAGATCTCAATTTTTCAGTATTTCCTTTCTTGTAAAAATGAAGAAAAGTCTTGCTGAATCTTATCTTATTTTGAGTGCAAAGTTCAGACAGCTCATTTAGTCCATTACAAACCTCACTACCAAATTACAACTGTAGTTTGAGTGAAGGAATGTGTCAATAGGTACTGCTTGGCCTCTTCCATAAGCAAATAAAAGGTCTATCTCCCCAAAATCAATATTGATAAAGAAAATCCATACTGGCAAAGAAAGTTGGATTTAACGAGGTGAAAAATTACTGTATCTTCATTTTTTACCTGCAAGAAAATAAGCCAAATATTTGCAGAATGACTTGTCTGTAATTGGCATTAGTCATCTGCTAAATTTTGTATGCTGCTTCACTCTCTCTTGGTAATATGTAGATGCATATACTGAATACTTTTAAAAGTGATAACTGCTCAACTGTTGTAAGGAAGGCAGTTTCCTAAAGCAAAATCTCATTCTACTTCAAATAAGAAAAAGAGCAAACAACCTTGAAGTTTTATTGTAAAAACTGCCATATGATGCCCATTCAAGTTACAAAATCTTGTAAAACAAGGAAACAGCTTTCAAACTACACGGCCTTCCTTACCTGTCTTTCTCTTAAGCAAGTTGCCTGTCATAAGGCTTATTGCAGAATTTAGCAGAACAGGACAGTGTATGAAGAAATAAATTAGTATAGCTGGAATCTTAAAAAAAAAAAAAAGTAATGGAAAAAACATTCCTGGAAGCAGTGTTTTAAATTTAAACATAAATAAAAAAATTAACAAATAAATGAAGCAGCAGGGTATGGAAAATTATGCTGCTGCATTTCTGACCCACACAAATTGGTGTGCACACTTTATTATTTAAGGTTTTTCTTAGAATGAAAAACAGTGTTTCTTGAATAAGTTCCACCAACTATGGTCTCTTTATGGCCACCCTAAGGCAAACAGACTAATAACTGTTCATCCCGGTTTTAGCTCCCGCAATTCAAAGGTGCTTCTGGGTGGTGCCAGATACATTTGTAGAAATAAAAAAGTAAGCATCAGAAGCACAGTCATCAATCACAAGACAGCAAGCAAAAAACAGCAGAGGGAGCAGGAAAGGTTACAGCTAAGAATACTACAAGAACCCTGAGGAAGAGGATTAAGAAAAAAAAGAGCAAAAGATGATAAGGGAAAATAAGTTTTGAAGACGAAAGCGAGCTTACAGAGAGAAGAGTCAGGAGTATTAGAAGAGACACACTATGACATTTGAGAGAGAGGAAACCTTACTGCTAGCAGAAAAGTGCAGAGGCAGAATTTTGGGTTCCTCACTATATTTTTGGAAGCCCAGCTATCTCCAATCTGCCTCCTTTTGGCTGCCTGTGCACAGATCCCAGCACTTACATGGCACTCGCACAAATTGAACTGAACATTGCACTTTTATATTTGTACAGATTAGACCAAAGAAACAAAACCTGATTCACTTTCTAAAATCCATAGCAATTTGATCAATTTTAGCAGCACAGAAGGTATTATTAAAACTGTATTAAAACATTATTAGAACAGCGTAACCTCACTCCGTAGTTTCGTATTATCTGCCTCCTTGTTTTACATCTGCCACATACACCCATTCCTTCTCCTCCATCCCAAGCCCACATCCTCACAGCCCACTATTTTAATTAGTTTTTCATTCCTATGCGCTTAAATTCCATATTCTAAGTGATCTCCCGATCACAAATTTCCTACCAGCAATTGCTTTACTGTGTAGGCTGTAATTTCTTTAAACTAGAAACGGATCAAGCAAAATCCTTTTTTAAAAACTTGTCCACTGTGTAGCAGGGAAACCAGCAAGTGCTGCTCCACCTCACAGACCCTCCACCTTGTTCAACACCTGTAAGAGTTCACCCATGCTCTGTGGTGAGCTTCCTACCTACCCCTTCCCTCTCGCTTTTCATGCAGCATCTTCCCTGGGGAACACAGTTATCCTCCAGGTGTACCTAATCAGGTAACAGAAGGCGGCAGGCAGGCAGAAAGCTCTCGGGACAGGGCGAAGCACAAGCTGGCCCTTGGCAAGGTTACAATAATCTCTGATCCGACTGCCAGGGACAGGGAAGACCCAGGCTGTGTTTTCCCTCTCTGCACAATTCCTAGCACAGATGTGAACTCAAGGACTGACTCCCAGCCAGTGCTTCACTGACAGGGTGTGAAGATCCTGGGGACTCTCCCCCCCAGCAGTTTCTCCCGTCAAAGCAATTCCATTTTGTACCAAATACATAAATATGCACTCAGCAAGAGAAAAGAGAAACCTGTCCCACTGACTTGAGCGATCCCAGAGTTACCTACCTCACAAAAGTCAATCAGGACACCTGAGGGAGAAAATCAGTATCAACAGTCTGATCTTTTCCTGCAAACTGAAGGGAACCTTAAATCTTTTTTTTTTTATTGAAAAATGTCAAAAAAATCAGAACAAATTGATTTTCTGTCTTAACAAAACAGTTTTTAAGCTAAATTAGTTTATTTCAGTCTGCTGTACATTGAAGCCATAATCCTTGTTGGCTGAGCCATTTTTTTTTTTTTTTTTTTAATTTGTTTTACAGTTCAGCCTCCAAACTAAACATCAAATAAAGTTCAGACGTTTTCAGGCTTTTTGTTTTAGTACAAGTCCTACAAGGACTTTACTTTAGTACAAGTCCTCTCAGGAGCTAAGACTTCTAGAAGCCAAACATCAATTATTTGTTGAAAGCCCCACCTGTGTAACAGCACAGTAGACATTTTGGGTGCTCTGACTTAAGTATTTTTGGAAGAAGCACATTCTACAATAAATGAAGAGAGTTAAGACAGACAGACATATACGATGCACAGAAGCATAAGGAAGTATAAGAAACATTGCTATGCCAACAGATGCAATTCCACCTCATTCTTAAAATCTAGCAATACTCTTATCCAATCTTTAAAACACACAATGCTTATTATACAATATGTAAGCACTGTCAATGTTCGTCAACATACATACTTTATGTTCTAAACACATATACTAAACACAGTCATATACTAAACTCAAAACAACGTCACTATCACACAGGCTGGGATAAAGCACCCTTTTAACTGCAAAGATTTTTCCTGAAAGACAGCAAAAAAAAAAAAAAAAAAANAAAAAAAAAAAAAAAATCTTAAAAGTGAAAGGGTTGTGGAACATTTTTCCATGCAATTATACTTTTTGATGTCAACAGGCTCCAATATGCAGAGCGATAGGTGTTCACCTAACAAAAAAATTAATCAATAAGTTTGATCCGTATGTACATAGAATGATACTTAGATTAGCAAAACTGCATGTGCTGTATGCATATTAAAGAAACAGAAAACAATCCTTGCTGTTTTCCACTTCTCAGTACAAAGTATCACTTATTATATGTGTACCCGTGAAGCTGGTTCTAATGAATTATGGCATTAAGGCAAGTTAAATCAATTGAAAACCCTCATGCCAGAAGAGTTTCAATACACACATGTAAAAACTCACTTTCCTACCCTTTCTAAATAAACCTGGTGTTGAAATACACCTTTATATTAATCCATCCGATCTTGCACTGACAACTACTGAAATAACAAACTGGATCGACAGATCAGAACTGCTGTATCATTTCATAAGTCTTCAAATTCATCGTGGCGCTTTTGTACTCCCACCACAAAGTTCCTAATGCAAATAAACACGTAAAGACCTGATTGTGAGGCACTGTGGACCTCACATTCATCAGCTACACTGTCCACGCAAAATGAAGTTACCCATATTGGCTAATACAGGAACACAAACAGAAATCTATTCCAGAGAGCTCCCACTTCTGGAAAACCTACTTTTCCCCATGTCTTGTACCATCCACGCATCCAGAAAAATGCTTTACAAGTTTTAATTTGGGATCTGTAATAAGGTTCAAACAAGAGACTCTGACTATCATTTATCAATTAACATTTATCATAGCAAATCATAATGCAGCTGTGTTTCAGAGAGAAAGGATTTCCATGGATGAGATAAGAGGTAGCAATTTCAACGAAAAAAATTAATAAGCATCACCATCAAGCTCAATGTATGCTCTGAGAATGCAATTAGAATGATCTCAACATACAATAGGTCTGAACTATTGAACTGTAATTAGCAAAACCCTTTTCAAATGTGCTGTATGGACAGAAAAAGATACAGAATGCATACCACATTTAGAAATGGACAGTGTAGCTGTGCTTAGCAAAGTACTAAATTAACTGGAAAAATACATGAGCTAGCTCAAGGGCTTGTTTACTAAGTGTTAAATACATTTTATACAGCTTCACTGGGTTGCTGAAACCGAGTCCTCAGATGAAGAAATGGGAATTCTACCTGACAGTGATGAACCCACCACACAGAAGAACAGTTACGTGCCTAGCAATGCCCTAAAACACAAAAGCACAGGTCAGACAAGCCCTGAGGTCTTAAAAAAGGAAATTCCCATGGAGCCTCACATTCCTCTGCTGTAATACTTCACACAAGGTGAGCTGAGGGACAGGGGTTAAACACTAGCACTTAGGAGTGCAGTCCAGTCTGGAATCGCAGAGGGAGTCAGAACAGCATCTGGAGCAGGGGGTGCAATCTGCATCCTAAGCAATTTACGCTACTTAGCTGGTGCACCAGTGTATTCTGCACCATCTGGAAATTCCTTCTGGCTGTCACACTGCTGTCCAAACACGCTGATTTCCATTAAGAAAGCTTATCAGTCATAAATGTGTGCCCCAATAACATTCAAAAACTAGAGGAACAGTGATTGCAAACCAAATCCTTGTTTTCAGTACTGAAAGAAATACATTAATCTTTTCTCTTGATTTTTTTCCTTTTTAAATATTTCCTTTCTTAACAGTAGAAACAAAATACAATGTTTATTTTCCTTTGTGTTTGTTTTCAGGCCTGCTAAATCCCCCAGCAAACACTTAAAAGACACTTCAAGCCACCCTGCCACCACAAATGGGCTCTGGCCTTCTCTCCCACCCAGCTGGCTCTCACTGCCCCCTCATCCTCCCCTGCTGGCACAGGTGCTATTAAGGCACAGGAGAAACCAAATCAGAGAACTTAACTAGTTGAAAACTAACCAGACAAAAGCCAAGTGAACTCTCCACAGGCTTAGTTATGATGCAGCCATGGTGAGGAACAGCCACACAATGCTAATGCCTGGGACAAAGATGACAGACAGCAGGATCATTCCTCTGGGGGCAGCACGGAAATCTGAGGAGTCTGAGTAACTCTGACCATGGCTACAACAAGTAATAATGCCTAACAATCAAAAATAAAGTTGCAGTACACTGTCTTGTTATAATTTTGCCCAGCTTAGTTTTAAAACATGTCTCCAATGGTTTGGTCCATCCTCTCCCTCTAGGGGATGACTTAAGTAAGGCTTTGGCAAAAGCACTAAAGATCAATATTCTTTGCCGCTAATTTCTTACTCTTATGAAAAGCATCCCCATCCGTCTTTACACACTGTGTCAAAGAAAGGTTTTGTAACAAAATGAGTAATGCTAGCGTTAGAAATAATCAGTATACACTATGGCCGAAAAGCTGCTCATTACTTCTCCAACTGTAAGGCTAAGAAAAGCTCACTCGCCTATTTGGCTCCAGAGAACGCCCAAAGATATGCAAAACTATATGATAATATATGGATATATCACATTTTATCCAGGAAACACCTGTGTACATGTAAGGGAACTCTACCATTTCCGTAGAGTTTCAAACGAATTATTCCTTCCTTCCTTTCAGAGCAAATGGCTAAAACTCCTTCTCTTGCAAGATGAGTAAGGATAACATTTGAACCTTCACGTTTCCAAATTTTTGCAGGAAGCTTTCACACTGCTCCCACCATCTCCTTCCTGTAACCGCAAGGCTACACAAAGACCTTTCTTGCCTTCACATGTATTCTGTAGCAGAGAGATTTTTGCAAGCTAATCTGTGCTGTTTTGCAAACTGAACTCTCCACAGGGGAAGGCTGCCCTGTCACTACTAATTGCATTCCGGATACAATAACTGTGCAGCCAGCACTAGCCAAACCTAGGATACACAGATCCTTGCACTCATCAAGCATCATAATTTGAGTGGCTGTCAAATCTTATCCTACATTTACCGTACACCCTCAATAGCACCATGAGTAGTTCTGGAGGGGGGGGAAGGGGAAGACTTCATAAATTTTCACATCATTTCCTATTTAGGCTACTATCTGCTCATGCTACCTCGAGAGAACAGTATTTATGCCCTCAAACACGGTGTTAAGAACCAATGTACGAGACTTCGTGATACTTATTACGAGCCTTCCATCCTTTAGAGATGAACACAGGAGAAATTTGCATCTTCCAAGTCTGATTTTGTGACTCACTTCTTGTGCTTCTTCTACAGGAAGGGACTAAAGAACTGCCCAGAGAAGTTCTGCTCCCATGATTTGAAGGAAACAAGCGTATATTGTTTAATGCTTGGATGTAATGCCACAGAAAAAATAAATTTCTGGAAAACTATTAGGGAAATTAATTCCTCTGTCACCTCTAATTTTAAGTTGTCCATAGCATTCATTTTTGCATCTTGAAACAGTAATTTCCATTAGTCAGAATGGATAAAGAAACTGGTTTATTTCATCATAGCTGGTAGTTTTCCAAAACAATCACCTTTGTGCATCAGGGAAATCAGCTCTCTAGAAAAAAAGGACACCACAAAGAAAAGTAGCATTTTATTACATAAATTCTAAAAGAAAAAGAAACAAAACCACACCACCAAACACCCACACCAAAAAAAAAAAAAATCAAAAAATAAACTCCACTTTTTTCACCCGATTTCTTCCCTCCTTCCACTGCACTTTGATAACAGATACATTTGATAAATTATGTGCTGGCTCTGGGTCTAAAGCACAAGCGAACTCTACTTTCTGGAGGGCCTTTTGCCAGAGAAAGCTGCACGAAAAGCCAAAGCTTCAGCTCCCCTTGGCCCATGCTATGGAAGGCAGGAAGATGGCACAAGAAAGATCTGTTTCAAACAGAGATGTCTGGAAGCTTTTATCACATTACTCTTGGAAGTATGGCAAAAAGGTTCCAAAATTGCAGAAAAATATCCTGAGAATACATCTTTCTCTCGCTGTTCTATCTGTACTGCTGTAATAAAACTTCCCTACGCATTTACTGAATCTTTAAGGACAATCAGTATAAGCATGTTTCCACTTACTATTTTGAATACTTGTTTTCAGAATATTTTCAATCAATCAGAAAAACAGAACCAAAATAAGGCCAATTCTGACCCTATGACCACCTCTTAAACGGTCTGCATTTTTTGCCACGGGTTTCCCCCCCCCAGATCTACGCTTTTAGGGCTTCTACTGCAATTGCTTGAAGAAAAAAAAGTTACAGAAATTCTACTGCATTCTTTTCTTTCTTAAAAACACTCCAATATTCAAAGGTATTTTGTTGACAACTACTGCAATATTAAATAACAATACAGGACTCTCAATGATCATCATCTATTATGCATTAGAAAAGAAGTCCCTGAGACAAGGTGCTTCTGTTAAATAGGTATTAAGCGCAGATGCCAACAGATACGTTAAACAGCACAAGCTTACCTCCATGCAGAGAAACTGACTAGGAGCATCAGCTCATTCTATACTGGTCACCGAAAACCTGACAGGTGGTGCCAACTACAAGCTGCTGTTCATGAGACTTTAAATAAATAAATATACCCAAACGCAGTAGTGGTGTACAAATAGCTGTCTGAACTAAACACTGAATTTGGTTCTGGAAGCACTACAGCTAATTATCAGCGTGCTGGATACTATATCCTCTGACCTAGCACACAGAGGCATCCATGCTAGGTTTATATTAAAAGGTAAGATTCATATATCTTTTGGTATGTTCAATCCTGTTTACAAGGTACTTTTTATAGTTCTCATTAAGAAGACAGAAGTTTGTTACGTTTGAAGCTATTTTCCTTTAAACACGGAATGCAGGAAGGCATCAGTTGTCAGAATATTGAAATAAGGCACCTGAAGGCCTTTGAAAATATGCATCAATTAAAATGAGTGTTTTAAATAGAAGATGAACAATACTCCACCTCCAAGACTCCCTCTTTGTATAGAAAAGCTGTATCTACCGTGACAGTGCCTTTACTTTTAACATTCACACCTTCTTTCTGAAGGAGGGTTAGTAGCCCCATAACTAAAGTGCCTGTCACAAAGACATTTTTTTGTAAAACTGGAAACAGAGAGTTGGTTTAACCCCACCGAAGTATTGCAGGGAATTGGAGGATCTTGCTTTCAAACACATGCCTTTCAATGGTATCAAGACATTTCAGTGAAATAAAAATATTAGTGATGCTTGAGAAGCCTGGTGCTTCCACCAACTGGCTATCAAATTTGTATCATTAGCTACACTTGATCAAACCCCACACCTCAGTGTATTGTACCAAACAGAACTGGCACGGTTTGATGCAAATGCTTCTTGAGGGGGAAAGAATCCTGCAAAGGAATGGGTTTGGAGTTACAGGGCAATGAACTGAATATTTAACACAAGCTGGGCTCTGCAGGGGGAATGTTTTAACAGTTACAGTGCTAGTATCTCTCTCCTTTGTAAAGCCAGGACTTCAGCTTCCTCTTATCTCAGCGTTCAAACACAATTCAGCTAAACACCAAGAACTGTAGCTGTTTTTTATTGATTCTGCACCATTTCACCATCGCATCTCTATGTTCAGACTGCATTTTAAATATGTATTTGATACAATACATACATCTTTGTGATTGATTCCGAGCACTACACAGAAAGCTAGAAGGTCACAACATGACATTCAGTTTTCAGTCATTCTTATCTTAAGCAGCCAAGAAAATGCATTTGAAGAAAAGGCAACTTAATTTAACAGACACAGCTTTAAACTAAATGAATATGAGAAAAATAACTCAGAAATAGATTCCAGTAAGGGGATTACAAATCACTCTCAATTGCATTTTTAGAGTTCTCTCAATCTCAATACCGACTATATATGCTTACAGATGTGATCTGATACGGCACTTCAAGGAAGGGGACAGGTGCCCTCAGGGTACAAACATTCACACCGAGTACAATTCAGGCTTTATCAGAATTTAGCTATTGCTCTGTGAAGGTCTGGTCCTGCACTGCATAGGGAATATGCTTGTAGAAGGTGGACTCATCTCGCTGCTTGTCTGTCTGCAGAACAGTTCAGAGGCCTTCCAAAGCATATTGACCCAGGGGGATTAAAACACTTCCATGAGAGAGAAAACGCTTGTTAAACAACTCATAAAAATGGGCTAAAGTCAAGACACAATACTAGGATATTATCACCTAATTACCTTTTATTTAAATCTGCTATTCATCAACTTTTTATGCAAGCAATATCTGTGCTAGTGCACAGTAACGGTAAACTGGGCGTTCCAAATTCCTACTGACAGCTAATCTACAACAAAATAAAAATACTATGCTTTCTAATAAATTGTAGGACTCATTAAAAAAAAAATTTAAAAGCTCACTTGAAAAAAGATGCCACCTTTTTAAACTCTGCTTTCTCCAAAAAAAGAGCAGAAATAGCTTGCACGCTTTTCATCCTCCCTTTTTGCTTTTAGAGTCGCCACAGACAGAATCAGTAAGAGACCTGAGTGATTCTTTCTCCTCTGATCTTTTTTTCAGCATTTCCTAAGTATCTATAGCACATATTTAATATTTCTGAGCAAATAGATCTTTATTGAGTGCAATGAGATGCACATACAACAGCTTTAATTTTACACTTGCAAATGCAAGCGTATGTGGATGAGTAAGCACGAGAGACTATAATTAGCCCTGTCACTCCCTGTTCTGTCTTCAGATTGGCATAAAATCAGCAGCAATCTATACAATTGAATCTTATATGGACTGACTAGTTTTGCAATGAACAGAAAAGACTATTCCACAGACATAGGATGAAAATTTCCATTTAAACATACTCAAAGTAAGGCATTTCAAAGTCAAAATGTGATTATTTGCAGAAAATACCTGTTCCCAAGAAAATACTAGTGTTTTAAATTTGAAGACAGAAAGGATTGCTAATCTGCCTTCACTTCTATAAAAAAAAAAAATTCATTTCAACCTAAAATAATTGGTCTTCAAGTAACAGATGAAAACATCCATAAAACCGTTTTACAAAAGAAGATTCCACCAAAACGTTCTGCAAAACATCACTGCAACCCAAGCCTACGCACTGCTTCATGATCCAATCTAGCAGACTAAAGTATCAAGTCATGTAAAAGAACTGCGTAACATGCCGTCCTTCAAAACAAAACTAGTGTTTGTGGTTTCAAAAATGGATACCTACAAATCAAAGAGCTTGCCAACTCGTTTTAACAGTCTCCTGCTAATCCATGTTTAAGTATCTTAAGTACACACTTGTACCTCTACAAATGACACAGAACAGTGGTTAAGTGTATGACATTGTGTATTATCAGTAGGCAACTTTCAAGCAGTATTGAAGTTTGTGGACATAATTTTGCGAACTTTGTTGTCTTAGAGCTTACATACATGCACAATGAAATCAAGGATATTTTTGCCACTGCGTCAAACACTAAGTCTGCCCTGTCCAGCATTACTAGGTCACTAATAATCCAATCCAAACAGGTTTGTGGACTTTCAAAAGTTTCTATTACAAACACATGGGCAGCACTGCACCAAAAGCGTGCCAGCTCAAGCCTGAGCCATAAGCAAAGCCAAATGAAGGCTGTGCTGAGCTGGAAGGGGCGTTGATGCCTTACTGAGCACTGACTGCCAGATGAAGCCCCACTCCCATGCTGCAGGGGTCTTCTCTCAGCTCCAAGGATGCTGCAGGCCACTGCCACACTGCTGTCTGAGCTCTTTGCCAGCGTTATAAACCTCACATTTTTGGTGTAAAGTATTTCACAGATAGGAAGGAAGCAAAAGATAAAGCCAGAGCCTGTGCAGTCTATAGATAGCTCAATATTCCCAGTAAGACAGTGGCTTTCTTGGTTTGGATTCTCTAATTTTGCAGATTTGTGCCTCTGACAATAGGCCAGCTCCTAAAAATACTTACAGTGTCTGAATGACTGATTTTATCTCCAGATATATGTATGTATTATCCTCTGAAGGGATGAAGCTTTGAAAGTCCACTGAGCTCACTAGCTTAGCATCACGTAAATTATTCTAAGAATATTTTATTTATATTTGCCCCTACTGTAAACCCAAATATTCCCAGGAAAGAGTTATAGTTCATTAAACTGTTTTCTATTTTATGTCCTTTCTGACAAGCCACACTTGTCAACTGAATGTACCACTCGCTGATTTATATATTTGATTTTACTTTCATTATGGGATTATAAAGAGATGTAACTCCATATTTCAAATAGACTACATAGCCTTCTAAACATTTTCTCACTTAATACCATTCTCCAATCTCAGCCAAAGTGTCCCTGGCCATTCTGCTGCTCTCCATGGCACATTTCTTTTGCACGAAAACACCAGCTGTTTGATCAAGAGCACTAAGAATATGCTACTGCAAGAGACAGGAGAAACAGACAGTATAAACATCATCAACTTGGGACTCATTTTTAACATTTCTTGTTTCATATGAAAATCACTGAAGCAATAAGTTTCAAAAATGTATTTTTACATTTCAGTATGTTTTGTTTACAGCTTTGCGAGCAATTCTTTTGTTACACCAAAATAATTGACTCAAGATGCATCTATGCTTTATGTGAGTAACTTTGTGATCTTACTGCAGCAACCTTCGGGCTCCCTTCCCAGGCCTGGCCAGTTGAACATCGCCTCCCTGTTTTCCCATCGCCTTCTATCAGGCTGCAGGTCCCTGGGGCTAGAAACTTTATGCTTGTACTTTAGGAAACAGAACATTTTGAAATAAATTATAAGCAAATACCTGACACTGAGGTGACCTCTTTCAATCCTTTCTTTTAAAANTAACTACATGTCCCCCTTAAACTGGAAATTACAGAAAGACTGAAAAACAGATTATGATAATAAATAGAGGTGAAATCCTTTGAGGAAGCGAACACACTGACCCTGATCCAAAGCACTTCGCCAATGATTAACTTCAAGTACACAAAGTGATCCTACGCAACTCACCAGAAGTATTAAAAAAAATCTGCTTAACTGTCAGCCAGGGAGAAAGCCTGACTGCTTGCAATTATTCTTGCAGTTGTGTACCACTTCAGCTGGTCAGCAATGGAGATTCAAAAGCAGCACTTCTCCTACACACTGTAAATGTCACCATTTTAATGTATTAGTAAGTCAGAGGAACCCAAACACTTGTACACACATCCGTAAAACCTGCACACTAAAGAAATTTTACTCAAGTCAGTCAACTGATTACTTTATATAAAAAACAAAAGCATGTGTATAATACTTTCAAAAAGCTTCTCTGACCATTACTCCCTCTCAATTGCAAGACATCCAAAACCGAAATACGTGTCACGGACAGCCCTAAGACGATTTTTGCCGAGACTATAAGACTATTTTTGTATTCCTTACAACCGAGTTCTTTTTGCCCCCTTTGTCATAATAAATATTTTCAAGCATGTAGCATAATACTGTATTTTATTATCCCATCTTGAATAAGATGTTCAAAAGCATCTGAAGCTTGTTACATTTGGTGACAACATAAATACACTAAGAAATTTTGAAAGCACCATTTTATAGTAATTACAATATTTGCTGACTAACACCATTTTTTTACAGAAAAGATTTTCTAAACTGAAAAGGAAAGGCTTAGCGTCATGATAGGGAATTTCAGGTGGTTTTCCACCATATAATATAAATACATATTGTTAATGAAGTTGGGTAGAACAGTTCCACCACATCTGACAAGAGAGTATATTATGAGTCTAGCTTCCCTATGCTCCCTCTACAAAGAACAGTGGGCTCCATCAGGGAGCAAATCAGGGAAGTAATCCAATTTAGATGTTCTGAAATGCTTTACAGAGAAGACTCTGTCTTCACTGATCATAGAGGAAAAACAAGACTTCTAACATAAGAATCTGAGTTACATGACTGAAGTTAGATGATGTGGATGCTTCCTCCCCTCAAAAACGCACATCTTAGATTTCACAGTGTGTTTTGATTTTAGACTACTTAACCGTTTTATTCATGAAGCTAAAGACACATTGTGAAGAGATATGTCCCTACATCACATCTCACTTTCCCTTACAAAGAAACCAACTGGTGTAGGCATGTCACGTCCCCCTACCGATAATCACTGCCAATGGGATCTGCAGCAACTGCACTGTAACACCGCAATAACTCACAGGACCAGTTCACTCACTGGCTTGTAAGCCAAGGTGGCAGTTGTCACACAAAATCCTGCTTTCTTCTCCAAGCAGGTAACCTAGAACCAGTTTTGTACTATGCACACTCGCCTTTCACCAGTAACATTAGCAGAAATGCCATTCTCACCCATTCCTCACTTCACACCAACCCAAACACCCAGCAGAGACGACAAGAAGCCCACTTTTCCCCCCCAAACTTTCTGACTGAAGTTGCATTTTATTTTAATTCAATAAAGCTAAAACACCAACAGCAAACTCACTGCCATTGCTCTCCTGGCTGAAAAGTATCAAAATTATTTTAACCTTGTAGTTGTTGTACAGCATCATAGCCCCAGAGAGGCGGAAGCTCGTAGCTTGCATTTACTGACACAGAAGATTAGGACAGGTTATAGAGAAAAATATTTCCAGGAGGCTGTTCAACTGTTCCAAAATTATTCTTTATCTGCAATGCTACACAGATATTATCTCAGAAATCTTATGAATATGGCCTACCATATCTTGAGGGTAGCAGGAAATAGTCCAGAAGTTTCCTGAAGCATACTGGAGATTAAACCCAGAAAATTAACCCATTTGGCCATATTAAGCTTAGTTGGCGTTAAGGTAACCACGTGTCCTTCACCAATAGAAGAAACAAAGAAACACACTAAAGTGTGAAAAAAATAAATCCATACTTACCTTTTTGCCAAAATCTAACAGAATATAATATAGCCCATGTCATAAAGGTTTGTAAGTGTTGCCCACACACAAAGTATTTTAAATAAGGTTATTAAAATAAAACATTTCTCCTACCAAAACATTTCAATTAACAACATTACAATTACAAAATACAAGAAAATAGACTTCCCTGGTAGAAAACTGTAAGGCTTCCTTTCAGAGGATGTTTCTCTGTAAATAACACACAAAGAATTTCATGCCAATTTTCAAGCAACAATTTCACTTGATTTTTTTCTATTTATCTTAAAGAAAAACAGAACAGCAGACACTTTAGGAGGAAAAGGAAAGGGTTATCATCTTATTTTGATTTCACCTGAAGCACAAGCTAACCAAGATCTTTCAAATCCTTGGGTTTGGCCCCCTTCTTGTAACTTGCATGTTTTATCATAATTGATTCTGATCTAACTCGTGCTAGCCAGAGTTTTTACTAGCTGTACCTATCTTCTAGAAACCATTGTTTCTCCACAAGTGGCAATTCCTTCATGCTGAACTCTGATGTCATATGAGCAGCTACAAGACAGGCAGGCTTCCTTCCTGCCGATGGACTTGTATAGCATTACAGTTTTTACTGTTCAAGTGTCAGGCTGTTTCCAAGTGTGGCAACCATGCAGTAATTTTAATCTCTGATTAAGTTAGAAGAGAACTCTCTAGTCCCTGTGCCATCAACATAATTTCCAAGGGATGAGCACTTTCACACAGAAAGCTTAGTAACCATCTTCACCAAATTCCAAATAACCTGCTGGTAAGCATCTCCTGCACAAGCCTTCAATAAGATACTGTTCTTTATCGAAACAGATTTGGCGTAAACAAAGTGCACACCATCACCTACTCCACTAATTAACAAAAGTTCCACTTCATATTTTTCCAACATTAATACCATAGCTGCAATAGTAAAACATGTTTCCGATGCAAAAAATACATACTTAGAAGTTACACCTCTCACTATACATAAATATGCCTGTGTTCTGTTCTTTTCAAAGCTATGCAATACTTTTTGTTAAAGTAACCCCACTATTCCTCCTGGATGAATCAGTCAGCTTCTCCATTCCTGAGGTGGCATAAGAAGCCTGAAAGCCTTTTCAAATTTTAAAGGTTTGTTTTGGGTTTCTTTTATCGTTACTTCCTAGAACTTTTCACAGATCAAGGAGAATAAAGTGCAAATGTTTGCATTATTGGAGGACTGACGTGTACCAATGCAGCCACACTCAAAACTAAGCATTCCTTCTGTCCTCTATGCCTCTAATCTAAGCAATCAAATTTAAAAGGTCTCTGCAATTTCAAGGACTTAGGTTAAAATCCTTGCTGAAACCCTGATTTCTGTGCATTGCTCCTGACGTTTCACAATGGCACCAAACAAACTACATAGTCTCCGAGAGATCAATCAACAGCTACATAGGGAGTCATTTACTGTGTCCCATAACAGACCACTAGACCAATTTCAGTACATGAGAATTACAGTAACCTCCAGCATGAAAAAGAAGTTAGATATTCAATTAGATGAGGGGATTGTGTTTTGCTCTGCAGATCGAGGTTGAGAAGGGGGAGGGAATCCCTGTTATTGGCAGGCTTAAGGCATCTGCACATCCGTAGCTCTTGTGACTATTTTTTTGTGACTACAGGATCAAAAAAGGTGGAAGAATCGGGGG
>VZSZ01007547.1:1630217-1653327 GCA_013398815.1 Ibidorhyncha struthersii
CCTCTACCCATTTTTTTGTGAAATTAAGAGAAAAACACACTATGTACATTTTTTCTTCACTTATCCATGGAATGTGTACAGCACGGAGCTTACCTTATTCACACACCAGATCTCCTTTGAAGTATCTGTTGATCGGGACAGTGAGTGACATTAAGTAGACGCCTGTAGCCCCACTGCACCAAATGGTTAAGACACCCGTACTGCTCTGTTCAGAGCAATAGCCCACAGAAGTTAGGATACTGTACTCAATAAAACCTCTCAGCCTAAGCAGGTTCCAATTTTCCAGTTAAATATACAATAAGGGATAACTTTCAAGTCTAAATGGCTTGAGACAGAACTCAGGTGGGGTTTTTCATTGTTGTTTTGCTTTGTTTTAGTAATAAACCCAGGTTTCATTTTACTCAGGGGACAACGTACAGTAAACAATAATTCAACACTACCAGTATTCCTTCACTTCCTAGTTAATTACGGAAACGTAGAAGAAAAAAGGAAATGTAAAGAGGAAATAGTTTTCCAACAAGATGTGGTAAAAAAAGGTAGCAATGCAATATAAAGAGGGAAACAGACTGAGAACAAATATTTTGAGTAACAAGGTAATTATATTTGAGGTTAACAGCTCGTCCCTCAGCATTAAAAATCTAACTAGATGAAGTCTTCTATATACCAAGACTGGTTATCAGAGTATAATACATCTCAGCACACACTCCGCTGCTGAATCAGTGTGTTTAAGCTTCAGCTAATCATCTCTGAAAAAAATGTGGTACCTTCTGTTCAATATTCATTCATAAAGTCCAGAGCAACAGAAAACATACTTGAAATTGCAGCCAGTCCTGAATAAACAGATACTAAGAAGTAGAATTTTTTTTTCACTGGTAGACTGTATCTGGCTCATGTACTCTGCCTTCTTCTCTCACATCACTAAAATTTTATTTTTATTAAAAAGTATGCTAAAATCAACAAACAAGAACCATATTACTTTTAAATTCAATTTTTATCCCATGTTTACTTGTGTGTGCTCTTTCAGTAGTAAACAAACAGATTAAAGCTGTTCAGCTCCAATTAGCTTCTATAATAGTTTCAGTATAGCAGTTCTACGCATCTTTTCCCAAAAGCTTACCAGATTCTCTCTATCGAGTTATCCATCTATACTGACATGGAGATTAAAAGTTCCTAATCCACTTCTAAATTCTCTAACTCATATGAAGCTGCTCCTGTTACTTTACCCTAATAATGGTTTTGGCAATTGAGTCAGGCACAGCACTTTATCTCCCCATGGTGCTGTGCCAACCCTCATTTAACATCTCTGCACTGCAAGCATCTCATTGGTATAGATGAAGTGATGCAACATTCACTATGTAAGTTGAAATCACTGAATCTTTAAGTCCACTATCTTTCTTTTTTACAAGGATGATTTGACTGTAAGAAAACCTTTTTATCCCTTTAACGCCACTAGCTCTTGCACTGTTCTAAAGCAAGTAGAGGAGGAAAGCGGCACCACAGGTCCCTACAGCAATCAGCTTACAGAGCAAAGCATGATAACCTTTATCTTAGCACGCATAACTACTAATGCTGTTATAGGTTATTAAATTATCTGGCCCTGTTAGACTCCAGCTCCAATATTTAACTCTCTGACCTCCAGCAGGCTGTCTGCAGTGACATTTCCTGATAGAATACATGCCACAATTTAAATTGCAAAAATTGCTTGGGCATACAGTGTTTACATTCAGTGCTTCCACGAAGAATGTTCCAACACAGATGAAAACCACCTATCTCAGCATTAGACTGAAAGCAACATCCAGATAGCTAGAAAAAACAGTCTGTTCCTACCACTCATCTTTCTATATTCATTCAATTTTGATTATTTAACATGGATTTCAACATCCTAAATAAAGACAAACATCTTTCAGTTCAACGGTTTCTAGCCTTTTTCTTTTATTCAACTAATTGGATAACCATCTATTTGGATATAAACACAGAATAACCCTACCGTCCTTGGCAGAGTTACTGCAGGCTCATACTGGCCTAAACTTGAGATCAACGTTTTACTCATTATCATTCTATCCACTACCTGAGGTCTTCCAAGTGTCCCCTGATTGACCAGTGATCAACACTGTGCCTACTTAGATACTGGAAAGCTTAACTTTATTTGCATATGCAATAGCCCAAACATGTTTTTTGAGCTCTCTAATACTCTACTATTCTGCAATATATTTTTTAGGCTGCACAAAAGCCTTAACCTCTGAAAAGCTGCTAGGGCTACTGTTCACAACACTACTTTGATACTATTCTAAAAAATTGTACAAACAAATCAGACCTGATATTCAGATGATTAAAAACCTTGGGCTTGTAATTAAGAGATCTCAGCATCATGTCACTTTTTTTAAAAAAAACTCCCGTTAGCCAATATGGAAATTCAGCTTTCTTAATAATCAGCAATCAGGACCTCACATTTTCAAACTTCAGGCTTCCTCCTCTGATTGCAGGATTTACCATTCCTGCAAGATTTAAGCTGCCAAGAAAAGAAAGAGAAAATCGTGTTTCCAAGTTTCTCAGTATGAATAAACAAGAAAAAAAAGCACAGTTGTTTCTCTGTATTCAAGAAAAGGCTAAAAGTATAGGCCTATGTGTGACAGTGAATTGCTAGTATTCATATTAACAAGGCATTAACTTAGCAATCTAAATATCAACTTAAGAACTTCACCACTGATCAGTTCAGATAAAACATCCAGGTAACATGTTAACCAAGTGTCACCAGACACAGTGCAATGAGACACTACAAGGGTGGAATTGCTGTCTACTGAGGTGATGAACTGGGTGTTTAGTTACACCTATTCAGGCCAGTCTTTAAAAAAAAAAAAGAAAAAAGTATTAGCTGCTTCAGTCCTATTTCACCCCAAAATTCCTAAATATTAATATATACCATCATAGAGAAAGCTGCACACACAAAAATGGAGAGGACTGGAAAAGAGGTGGAAAGCATAATTAAGCAAATATGTGTAGAAAGTGAGCTTCTGCTTACAACTAACCTGTACATATACATCAGCTTTCCAAGTGGTTATGATTATTACTACAACAAGGTGCCTCTAACAATGGATATTCATCCATTCTTAGCTGACTCTTGAAGAAGTACAAATAGACCAGCACTGAAGATACTCCATGCTGATTATGCTGTTAGGGTCTTGCTGTCTTTTTTTAATTTAAAATACATATAAATATATATATATCTATCTCCCTCTGCTACTTAATCGATATGCTGCACGTAATGATCAAAATCTGCAATTTCATGGGATTTTAGCGCATTCATAGATGCTTTACACCACAGTGATGTATGTTCCCAGCCCTCGTCTCTTGAGGGGTACCAAGGATTGCAGATACCTGGCCCATTACCAGTTGTAAAGGCTAGAATTTGGAATGAATCGAGAACTGTGTTCAGTTTTACAGAGAAGATAATGCTGATGACTACAGTATCTAATTTCAACATCCTATCCAAATATTTTGTTAAATCTCAACTTTCAGGGCTTTAGCACATCTCAAGAGTGCAAGGAAAAAAAGCAATGCCTATGTAGGAGTCACATCTGCAGCTCCTCCTGGAGCCCCTGCCACTCTTCACTGTGCGAGGCAGGATACCGGATTAAGTAGGCCACGGACCAATCTATTTCAGCCATATCTGTGTTCTTACTTTGCAAAATGCCTAATAGAAAGTCCAAACCTTAACTAAGATGTGCAGTGAAAGACAGTAAAGAGAGGCAATGATATATTGGACTGATTATTCTTAGCTAAAAAAAGACTATACAAAAAATAATTATCATCTCAGCTGAGTCCGTTTGACTTCTCAGGAAATAATCATTTATCAAAATCATCACCTAATCTAGTTTCTGTTTCTGGAAGGTCAAAAAAATTGACTTTAACTAAAAAAAGCAAAGCAATTTTTTTTTTTAATGTTTAAATGCCGATACCGTTTGCTGAAACTGTAGCAGAGATTGCTTTACAAAAAACTAATACCAGATTAAAAAAAAAAGTCTGACACTTTTGAACATAAGCCTCCCTTCCTTATTTCATCTGCCTTTTTTCCTCCTTTCTTGACACCTTCTTCCCTTTCATATTCAATTTTTCAACTCCAAGCGCCTGCGGGATCACTGGAAATGACATCCTGTTCGCCTTGGACAGGATGGGGCAAGACACACAAAGAAAAGCACACTCGGACTTGGCAAGCTGCAGTCCAGGCAACTACTGCAGAAGCTCAGAGGGCTGCGGGAGCTCAGGGCGCACGTTATAATCACAACTCACCAAAGGCAGAGGAGCACAACACTAAAGCTATGCCTATAATTGGCAGCTGGAGGTGAGGAAAATCTAACAGAAGTGGCCCTGGTTTTGACGTACCCCTGAAAGACAGCACTGGAACAAGTGCTTCTGAAGCACTCAGGAAGAAGACAGTTGAATGTGCTTGGTAACTGGGATTTAAACAGAGATTTGTGCCAGGTACCTCTGCTGACAAAAATCAACACAAGTCCACTAAAGTGCATGGGTGATCGGTGTGGTCTGAGACAGTGTTTTTTGCTGTTGGTACTCAGCTTACTTGGCCACTGCTGATCAATCTGCTAATGAAATTAAATAACAACGTTAGCAATCATTTTTCTACACAACTCCCAGCTGTATGCACTACCTTGCTGTGAACCCAATTCGACATTCATGGATATTGTTTTTTTCCTTTCCTCTGACTTAAGCATGGGATGTGAAATACATTGCACCTCTTAAATCCTGTAATCGTGTTCTTTTTCATAATTCAAAGCATTTCTGTTTTCCATATTAAGACAATCTTATTCATTCACTTAAGCAGAAGCTATTTGCCAGGAGACCAATATGTTATTTCCAATTCTGTCTTCTCCGAGCTTTAATTTTTTATACATCTGCAAAATGGGGAAATGCCAGCTGCGTTAGGCTCCTCAAGATCACTATTTAGAAGGTACCACGCAAATGCTAATCACTTCTACTTCGAGGCACATTAAGAGAATATAGCTATATTAACCGCTTTCCAGTGGAAACCTCAGTGGGCCGATAAGTACATAGGAGGCAAAACTTCATGATGTACTGTCAGAGGAGAGACTTGATAAGAAATACACAGGGTGAACTCTTCAAGATAAAAGCTATCAAGAGGAAAGGACAATGAAAGGCGCTGGCACCTCTGACAATACACTTTACAACAGCAAATAATGAGGTGTAGCAAGACGTACTGCACTCTCCTGGCCTGGCTGTCCCCACTGCTCCCACCCACATTCTGCACTGTGCAGCTTTTTCAGCCTCAGAAAACAATTAATTAATATTTGTAAAGTGCTTTCGGAAAGGTCAAGCACTGTATAATGTTATTGCTATGGTAAGAAGACAGAAAGGTTTTACAGTAGCTGAAAAATATATGCTATTAAGTTTTAATAAAGCGTTATATATTCTTATAGCAGAACAGATATTTGTTCTTAAGTTTTAATTCATCTTACTTTTACTTATACCACAGTTCTCAGGGAAAAATAAATTAAAAAAAAATCATAGAAATTTAAACCAATTTTTAAGACTATCACTGCTACAGAAATCTCTCAACAAAAACATTTAGTCAAACCAAGCACACAACAATTTTCACCAGGCAGTAGCAAATACCTTATGATAGAAATCATGTGTGCAAAAGGATGGAAGGCTTACGTAAATATGTATATTTTACACAGCATATATACACAAACACAGTGTACATTACATTTGTTCAGAATTTTTTTCAGAAAAAGAGAGAAGCAAGTCAACATTCACTGTCAGACTGTCCATCTGACACTCATACTGCTGCCTTTCCTCTGAAAGCCTTTCCTGGTCCCCAGCCGAAGAGGTTCATCTGAAAGGGCTACAGCTGTCCCGCTGTCATATGGCAAAAGGAGCATCATTCAGGGTCAGCAGTCCTATTGTCATCCTCTAACACGCTATCAAGCCCCTGGCACACAACCTGCACATGTACACACAAAACGTCACTCTTTCCTTCACGCCAGATTTGTCCATTCCCTCCTCACAGGCCCTTGCTGCTATCCCTCTACCTGTATCACTCACTGACCACATTTTTCCATGAGGGCACGTTTCCATCTCTGATGCAGGCACCATCAAAGTCCCGAGGATCCCTCTGATCTTGTGCTACAACCAAAACTGGAACATGGTATTGAAGTGGTTGATCCAAACCATTCCAGGAGTTTGCGTACCACAGCTGACTGGGCAGAAGCCAGGACAGCCCTTAGAACAGGGCACCCCCGTCCAAATCCTTCAGTCACCAGAAATGCTTACTGACAGCCTCTCAGTCAGCAACCAGTGCTCCCACTATAGTCTGTTAGTGGGACGTGGCACTCCAGTAGTTTGAGTGGATGCACAAAGGACAGCCTTTGAACATGCCCTTTACTTGCAATATCCTAAATATCTAAGGTTCAGCTTCTCCACACATGCAGTATTTTGCGGTTTCATTTTTGTCATATTTCATTAGCACAGATTTTCACATGATTAAGTATTAAATAACATTTTTAATAAAGACATAAACATGGGGGAAGGAGGGGCTTTATGCCTCAAAGTTATTAAAATATTGAGCTTCCCACTACGTCATTAGCTGTGTATGCGTGCTGAGTCTTTAATCATATTTTGAAGAACAAGACATCGCAGACAAGGAAACCACATGAAAGAAATGGCCTCAATCCAAAAGGATATAATGTATCATCCTAAACTATATAACTCAGTAGTAGTTTAATTATAGCTTGCCTAATTATGCCTTATGACACTACTTTACGATACTGTAGTATAAAATCAACTTTCTCATATATACACATACACAAAATCTACATTAAAAAAAAAGCATTACGCCTGCATTATACACAAGAACATCAGAAGTTCACAGTCAGCCGAGAAACATGCCATATGTCCTCCATACACTTCACCCCATGACACGCTACCACAACAACCTTCTGAAGAATCCAGCTGCGGCAAAGTGATGGACAACATACAGTACGCCTCAACTACCTACAAGCTTTTTCAGTTTGTTTTCCTCTTGAAATGTTGATGTGTTTGAATATAACTCTTGGCATAAAGATTTCTTTGGAGAAGCACCGTTTCCAAGAAAGAAAAAAAAAATAATCATACAATAAATTCCTAAAAATACAACATATATTATTGTAAGAGAATCACAGTGGAAATAAGTGAGAGAACCCCAGTTAAATTAGGGTCTTTGTACTGGACAGCGCAGACAAGAGACTGGTAAAGCTCACTTGCACTTTCTGTGGGTTCAAATTTATGTGTAAGATATTTAGATACCCACTGGATTCCAAGAAAATATCAATATGGAAACATGATCATAACAGTTTCAAGCTACATACTGACTGAATAAAGTGTCGTATAAAACTCCAGGTCAGCATCAAACCCCTACAGAAATACTGGGCCAATACACTAAGATAGAAGAAAATATAAACATTTCCCTCTTTAATCTCCAGGTAATGATGGACTTTATTAAACAGATGCCACCCATCTTTTATTTCAGTTAGCTGAAAGAACAAATTAGATGCACGTTTTCATAATGAAAATGTGAATTCAACGCGAAGCTTTGTCTAACAACAGGCTTGTACAGCAAAGCCTAAGCAGAGTTAAGCCATGGTCTCTGAGGGCTCCTCCTGGCACAGACTGCTAATGTAGGATAGGGGGTGACTATAACTGCACATGTCCACAGATGTAAAAGGCAAAAGGCCAGCAGACAGCCAGTAAAGCACCTGCAGTCGTAGCTGGGGGACAGGGGGGAAGAAACATAAGCTTCTGGTTAGCAAAATCCATAAACCCTCAATTTCTGAGTTAGGTAAATGCCTGATCCTTTTCATTCAGCGCTCTCAAGAAACAAGACTTTAAGCGTAGTCTTGCACAACAGAATTGCAAACTTTTAGAAACCCCACTAATGCTAGCAGGAGAAACCTAGCATGAGAGCTATGAACACTGGCTAGCCACGTGGACCATCCAGAGGAGAGCCTGTGCGCCGTACCAGGGCACATGGGACACTTCCATCTGGCCCATCGCCTGCAGAAGACGCAAAACAGCTGCTCAGGCAGTGATGGCAGACCTAGCAGCTGAACACCTCCTCTTGAACACAGCCTGGCATACAGCATAGATGCCACTTCTGCCGTGGCCTGGGGGATGACATTTACTGCCAAGGATGGAAGGAAGCACTTTTCAGGTCCTGGATCCCTCTTTTTACCCCAAAAACTTGAGCCACCCTAGCCCTTAGGCCATATCACAATAAGTTTTAAGCCAAATTTAATTCAACATACAGGCTTACAGAAAACAGCCTTCTGTGAGAAAGAGAACTGTATCCATATTTATTTTTAAGTCCCATGGAAACCAATTAAATTAACCTCTCTCCATCAACTTTCTTATTAAAGTCTGTCCTAGTGTGCAAGAACATGAAGATGGAAGGGGCTACATCATTTTCCTACTATAAGCTGTAAAAAAAAAAAAATTAATGGACAGAGTAATCAGCATGAACAGTGAAAAATGTTTCCATATTAAAAATATTTTAGTGTTAAACTTAAGATACCTGGACTGCAGACTCTTTGAAAAGAATCACTTTTTTTTTTTTATTCCATCCAGAGTCTTAAAATAAAGTTTACCATGTGAAAGTGTGCATCCCAGGAATAACTCTATTATTCTCAGACTTTAGGGATGGAGCAACCAAGATGAGCATCGCTTCAGACCTCCTATGTAACACACTACACAAATTAGTTCCTTCATATTCAGATTCCAGATTTTATAGAAGCTCTTCTTGTACTTCCAACTACTAAACTATAACTAAATACCACCCTATTTCAAGAAACTTCCTCTTACCTGCACTCGCATTTCCATATTTCTATTTATCAAGTTCCTTTTTTTTTCCTGTTAACTCAAACAAGCAGACCGTGTTTAACCCCTCAGGGTAAAACATCTGATTTTTAAATAAGCTTCCATCATTTTCTTCAAACCCTCCACAAGCTGATACCATATTTTTCAATGTAAGACACCAACATGACTCATTCCAGCAAGCAGTCTCAGTAACAAAGTATACAGCAGGAAAAACACCTCCTTTAGATCTGCTCAGTACTCCCCCCTTCAGAGACATACTGTAGTCTCATCCCCTGTATGAATTGTGGATTGGTTACCCACTACTTCAGTAACTCAGTGTTTTTCTAATGTAGTTTAAGGGTGACCTAAATCTCTGCTTCCTATTCATGCGATGTTTCATTTAGCTTATTAAAATGAACCCTGTAAAAGTGAGTTCATCTTATTATGCAGCACAGATCACTCTTTGAAATTGAATTCCTCTTATTATGTATACACTAACAATCTTTTTGTTCATCTAGAATCTGAAAGTTTAAGAACAGATTTTTGAAAAGAAGTGATGCTAGTCATGACCACAGTGCTTTTCACACCATTATCTATTAAGGGGTCAAACTGCGACACACACGTGCTATGTAAGAAATTAGAGGAGATGAGATTTAAAACACAAATACCTCAGAGAGGATTTTTTCTTCCTATGAATAAAGTTGAGAGGCTAAAATACCATTAGCGATGAGAAATCTAATGTTAATGTGAAGTCATGTTACAGAATCTGAAATTAATTCAGCTGCCAAGAAATTGTTCCCATCATTTGATACATAGAAAACAAGATTTCCCTTGTTTGGCCACATGGGACAGTGGATTATCAAAGATCAAAAAACAAAAAGAAGATCAGCAGCATTCCCTTTGCTAACAGAGTAAGACTGTCAGCTCATGCGATTTGCATTTTCTTGGGCACTGTGGACATAACTAGATCTTGTGAAGACTTTCAGTTCTTAATTTCCACAATTGTAAACACTTTTAATTTGAGGACACTTTGTGAACACAGAACTTTGATCTGGCACAGTCAGTCCTAAAATACAGCTAGCCCGCACACGTGCCTCAGGCACGGGCAAAATCTTACGTCCAGGAAGAACATAGGGTACTGCTCCCCCCAAAACATTCTTCCCATCTCCAACCATTTCATGTCAGAACTTCTGCACACTTGGAAACACTTAATGGATTTCACTTCCAACTTGTCATGGCATGAAACTTCAAGTTTACCTACCCATTGCACAAAGAGCATGTCTAAAAATACTATTTTTTTAAAACCAGATACATCTCATTTCATTTGTTGCAGCCAATGACTATCAATAAACACAGATAATTGATTTTAAGCGTACAAAACACCTTACCAATATTATTTTTCACACGACAACTGATCTAGAGAAAGAATAAATTGGGGAGGCAAAAGTCCTCTAAACAAACAAACAAACAAAAAAAATCTTTAAAACTTGATAATTACATTTTCTGAGAGCACGCATTCCTTCCATACAATTGTGAATAATTCAAATTAAGTACAGCCTTCTCAAATCCACAACTTTATTTTGATTTCCACCACGAAATTTAGAAGATTTTAGACTTCTTTGCCTTACTGTACCCAAGCAGTGACATCACCAATTTCATGTCTTGAACTAATACTTCATTTCAATACAGCCTAAGGGGGGGGAAATAACAGCATACCTGAAACCTCTATCATGAACCAAAAAACATGAGCAAGAAAAATCCAAAGAAGCAGGAGTTGCCGAAATGGTGTTTAAAATACACTTTAATATTTAAAGATATGTTTAATATTTTTAATAAATTATTCATTGAATATTTAAAAATACGGGGATTAGCTCTCAGATTTTTTATCTGTAGGTTATTTTCTTGATCTCCATCACTCGACTGGTCTGCGCTTTCTAGGGAAGAGTGCTGAAACCACAGTAACAGCCTGAATTACTTATGGATTTAAGGAAGAGATTAACCCAGCTTTTCAGTAATGATAGTATTTTCTCAAAAGCCCATGGAGGTCATGACTAGCTTTAATGACATATTGTTTATTACATTCAGGACATTGACAAAACGTGATTTAGATGAATGAGGTACTTCAGCATGGAAAACATTGCTGTGCAATGTGCGCCTTACTCAGCTCTTCAGAAGACAACAGCCTGTCCCTCCACAGTAATCACAAATAATCATATTCCTTTCAGCTACACTAACCCATACACACTGTAAAGTAGGCCAGGAGCTGCCAGAAAGCTATTGTCTTGCTAGAAGTACATCCCCGCTCCTTCTGTGGTTTCCATTCTAGCAAGATCTCCCCAACAGATAGAAACAGTGAAGTGTCAGATGAGGATAAAGGATAAGCGCAATCCAGAAAGCTAGCTAAAGAGTACAGTCGTTTACGTGGTACAGATTTGGAGACGCAGTCAGCTAACAAGGCATGCAGGGTAAAACCATCCCGTGAGCACTAAGATCCCAAGGATGAACGAGCTAGAAAGCACAGGGTTCCCTCTCGCCAGAATAGGCTTAGGAGACCTGCTCCTTGTGACAACTTCACTTCGTGAAGTGTTGTTTCAGAGACAGTGTTAAAACAAGGTCCCAAATCCAAAGCTTCCAGGCTTGAGCAACCGAAGCAAAGGATCCAAGAACCCGCTTTGTTCTGCTGAGACAGAAGACCCACATTCTGCTCCATTTGAACAGAGCTCAAAAGAGAGACAGAAGGTAAAAACAGCATAAAAGGCTGTAATACATGGGGAGCCTGTCAAGCTGCTCAAAATACATCCTTACGGTGGACAGAGGGTAAGCGCCAGGACAGATGGCAGAAACTTTTAAAGCCTACCGGCAGCTTTTTTTTTCTTTTGTAATCAGATGTAGCTGTAGAGATTAGCACAACATAGTAAACAGTTTGAGGATTACACTGAAATTCATCTCTGTATGTATCCATTCCTAGACAAATAAACTAATACGAAATATATCCTGTTTCATCTCCAGCCAGGATATGATTCCAATTTCCATCAAATCTGACCTCTCCAGCAAATGCCACTCAGTAGGAAAACCCTCAGGGCATTAAATGGACAAAGTGACGCATGCAAACACTCCGTTCTAACACAGCACGTGTCTCCATGGGTCTTCAATTGATTTTGAAAACTAGATTCATGACAAAACATTGCACCCTTTACACAAATCTTCCCAGAACGATATGACAGATTATTACCTAGCACTCGTTACAGGAAAAACACCTGATCATTTTTCACGCACTGATTAACTAAAGGCAAAAATCTAGTTAACGGAGAGAAAAAAAAAAAAAATCTCATGGCAAAGTATCTCCTGAAATAATTTCACCTATACATATCACAGTGACTGGAGTCTTTCCCTTAATACATCGAATATATGTAGAATATTACTTTGTTCAGTTATATTGACTTCACTAGGAGCATACTTTGAGTAAAAATTGTAAGATAGGGAATAAAGAGAATTACATTTGTTCATAATAGCTTTTGACTTGGGAATCCAGAAGACATCTAAGCAGCATATTACAGTTAATTTACTTTGATATGTGAAGATTAACTCCAGGGAAATAAAAATAATACATTCAAGGATTCTTTAAACCACCCTTGTAATTGTTTCTATTGTCACAAATTCATTAAATCCTTCTGGTAAACCCCTAAGTATTATAGGTATTCAAGATAATAAAGTAGCCCTTGAAACAACTTTCCTGAAAAAGTCATTCCTAATTGATAAATTACAAAAGGTCTTTCTCATACACATACACAGCAACCAGAGCACAACTGAAGTGCAACCAGCACTGACTGAAGCACAACTAACATGAACAAGGCAAAACTATCACAGTGCCAAAGCAAGAATCCCAGCTTCACGAGGATGCTTCACCCTTGAGTCACCTCGTTGTGCCCTGCATACCAGTTTATCTCAGCTGAAGTTTTCATTACGATACACAGGTGCATTTTCAGCACACAAGTTCAGCAAATGGTTTTACAGGCAATGCACACCTTTCTGACAGAGCAAAACAAGTTCATTTTATACATAAACACACTCTTGAATAATCACTATGGTGCCCTGCCCAAACTGTTGTCCAAAATAAATAACCACATGAGAAGGTTTTTGCTGTTGTTACCATGCCAAACACTCACACTATATCATTATTTTTCACAGTCGCTCTCTTCAATATTTATTCTATATGTTCTCCATCATAAATTGTGATCAGCTACAGTTCAGAAATGTAATACGCGTTCTAAATCTTCGCATAAAGACTGAAGTACCAAAGCTTACCATTCCACATGTCTGTTTAGCTCCTCTTGACACAAAGACTCCCTTTGCTTTATTTCTAAGCTCATTTTCTACTAGAGCAACAAACTACTTAAAACACTTTGGTAGGACTGCACACTATTTGAATACAAATACTTGGATTTTGTATCCACTACTAAATGGTAAGTGTTTTGCTACTGCACAAAAAAAAAACAGATGCCTCTACCTGAAGTTCTCTCTTACTTCTCTACTTTTAACACACCTCCTTAAACCAGAGGTACCAGAGAGACATTGAATGGCAACAGAGCATAGTTTACCATTTCCCATCTTCAGCTGGGTATCTGTAACTGGGATCTTTCCTTCAGTTACTCACTCTGGCCAGCCCAATATACTATTCACTCTGTTGGCACGTCTTCTATTATTCCAAGAACTTTGGTGCATTAGTTCAAAGCAAAACCAATTAATCTGCACCTTCTTGACAGCAGGGTTTGTTTGGGCTTTCCCCATCCTTTTCTGACACCACACAACATAAAGAAGTCAAGTCTGGCCTTCTTTGCTTCTGCTGTTTGTTTTCATTGACATCCAGCAAACCTGACTAACTTAAAAACGCAGGACCTGTTACCTTTTCAGTCAAAAGCTGCGTTTAACAAAAGCTCCATACCTATAACATGTTTACTTGAGGACTTCAGGTAGGTAAGTATTAAAAACAAAACAAAGCCATATCTTCACGTGGTGTAAATGGATACAGCATATGGGCATAAAAAAATAATCAATTCTCATCAGGCAGGCGTCAGTCCAACGCCCTGAATGAGTGCTCCACCCTACGCTTTTGGAAAAGGTGATATAAAAATAACCCAGGGGGAGGGAGGAAAACCATTCAAAAAAAAAAACAAAACAAAAAACAAACTACGACCAAAAAACAACAAACAAACAAAAACTTAAGAAAACCCCTCAGGCTTTTTTCTCACATATCATTATGAGCACCAGATCTAACAAGGCCTAGCTACCTACAGATTTGCATGTTGTGGTTAGTTCATTTTAATGTCTAAGAAGCTCCCAGCAGCCATGACACATACAAGACTCCTCTAAGTTTACTCTTTGATACTGATCATAGAATGAGCTCACCAGGCAGCCTTTCTCTCAGCCAGAGAACTTACATGAGTCTCTTCCCCTCCAATTTCTCAAAACTTCTTAAAATTTTAATTAAGTTTTAAGACTCCCATTCCTTTGCCAAATATTGCTGAAAGCAACCGACAAGTTCAAAAAACTTGGTGCAGGTTAATATACAAACAATACACCAGGACAGTAGGACAGCAAGTATTGTTTCCATAGGAAATCAGGATAACCTATTTTCACCCTATGGTGCTTCCGTCTATCCTCTGAGCAACACAGTTTACCAAAAGTCTGCAAGCTTCCTTGTCAACTTCCAGGACAGAAAACCAGTTAAGAGGAACAGACGAGAACCAACAATAGACCAAGGGAAGGGTGCTAAAGGCACTGTAGTTCAAAAGCTACTGCATTGCCTGCCTACTCCAGCCTTCTTGCACTCAGCCACCGGCAGCCACTGCTCAGCCTGACAAATACGAGGCCAAACAGGAGGTACAAGCAATAGGTACATTTGGCTCCACTGAAGGAAGCAGTACTACAGCACTAGCTGAGCATCTAGACCCATAAGAATACATTTGCAAACAGTTTTTAATTCCTTCCTTATTTATTACTAAAAAAAAAAAAAATCTCCACAGATGTCGTGTAGTACCTAGTTTTACTACGTAATTTAGAAAGAAATAGCGGTTTCTAAAAACTAGTAACAAAAATCTGGGCGACAAAAGGAGTTCAAACTCCTGTATCTTTTTTGTTTAATTGGCGGGGGTGGGCCATCTTCACCGTCCTTTCAAGCCTTCCTCAAACTCTTGATTTGAAACAGTTGTTCAGTTCCTCACCAATAGCTCTCATGCCTCTCTCAAGCTGTTCTGCGTCATGTCAAGTCTTGTTTTATTTTAACTACACAAACTCTTTATGACAAGGACTTAGGCTATATTTAGAAAATGCTGCATAAAGATATAGTGCTGTGCAAGTGTTTTACGATTTCTCTGGTGTTCAACTTCAGCATTTTGGAAGTCACACACATTGTCCTAGGCAATGCAAACTATAAGGAAAAAAAGAATCATTAACGTGAGCAGAGAACTGCTTCCTTCATACCTACTTTTTTCCCCTTGACTATTTTCAAAGCATATAGAATCACAATAAAATAGCTACACTGTACGATCTCAATTAAATTCAAATGAAAGCATGAGAAAACCAGCAGAAACTCTCAAAATTCTCATACCCTTTTCCAATAGTAACTTCTTGCTTACCTTCTTCAATTAATAGTATCATCCTGAGGCCCTCTTAAACTAAGGCAACAAGTAACTTGTGTATCACTAATATACATTTTTCAGAAACATCTTGCCCACAACATATTAAACTCCTTAAAGCCAGGATGACTAGTACTTTTTTGTTTTGCTATTTTGTCCCCACCCCCCCAGTTATTAAGTATTTAGAGATCTGAGAGATTTTTAAAAGTTGTGAATTTATGTTTTGATTTTACTGTACTAGAGCAAGTAAATGAAAGAAATACTTTTTTCTGAACCATTCACTATTCTATATCTAGAATAGAGCATAGCTTTCAAATGAAAGCACCGCATCTTACCTTCTGATTTCACAAAGAATATTTTTATTATATGTATGTATGTATGCAGTATTTATCCCGGAAAATTGATCCCTACAGTGTCTAGGGAATACTATGTATCCCTGCAAGCAACTCACAAGATGGGTTAGCTAAAAACTTCATTCAAGTCTTACTAACGCCCTAGTCTTCTTCATCAGCTAACACTCTTAATTTGAAATTATTACAGGTATAAATGATATGCGTCTCTTGACAAAGAAGATCCGATGCATAATCAAGTAATAAGGCCTTTATCTATGCCACATAAGGTGGCTGTTTGCATGCTCTTAGCTCACATCAAACACTAAATGAAAGAGTTCAAACTAACTTTTCTGTAGATTACACACAAGTGTATCAAAGCTGCAGATCTGACAGTCTAAAACAGCCTTGTAGCTTCTGGTTCTGATTTCTGCCTGTTACAAGTTTAATCTCCAACAAAACCTATAATTAACAGACAATTGTACATTACTCCCTTATTAAGGGCCATGAGCAAGTACTAAAGACTGGTGTGAAATGTGCTGAGACCCTGTCACAGGCAGTCAGCCACCAAAAACATATTTGACCAAGATCAGGATGTTAAGATAAGGGCTTAGAGAGGATAGAGATTACCTTGTGACTAATGTGACTAATCCCTGAATTTCTTCTAGTAACCTTTTTGTGGTAGAGCTGAACAAAGGCACGGGGCTGGGAGAACATAACAGCTCATTTTTCTTCCATTCCCCACCAGCTCTCCTCTATGTCTTTTTCTTCCCCCATCTCAGCAGATGCCCCAGAGTTTACCAGCTATAAAATAAAGATTAGCAGATTAAAAGAAGCCATTTGTGGAGTCAACTCTTAACAGCTGACAAACTAATTTCTCTATATTCCTTTTACTTCCCCCTCATCATCCCCATATGCACGTTTTCTTGCAAGTTTCCTCTCAATTTCATTTTGAAATACAGTTTTTCCAAATCTTATATTCTTCCTTCTGCTTTCCCATTATTCATCAACTTCTGAATATTTACAATCCAGGCAACCATTTTAACATCCCTGGTCTTTTTAACCTCTGCTCCAGACCGACTTTGCAAAAACTCTAGATGCCTCATTTCCCACCTGATATTGTGCCATTGCATAATGACCATTAGTACAGGACACATGCCTACAGGTACAGAACAGTTTCTTTTCAGACCCACCAAACTTACTCACACCAATTGTGTCTGCAGTGGCTTGACTGTTCTGAAATTCCTATTCCTATTCTTCTGGACTCTCAACTCATTGTAAGAAAAATCTTGATAACCTAATTTTTAGCGGTACTAAGAATTCAATGATGTAACAAAAAACATCAAAAAGTACATGCTTGGTAACTTTTGAAAATCCATCCTTGACAAAAATAAATGCTGCACAAAGCAAACTAACAGACACTAAAAGTATTATTTAAGGGTATAATCAAGGCCTCATTAAAATCAGTAGCAGTTTTGCCACTAGTTTACAGGGCCAACATTTCCTAGAGCTTACAGCTGCTACATTAAAAAAATGGGTTCAACACACTAACAGATTAGGATGCTTGAGTCTTCCACCCACACTATAATCACTTCACTAACTATAGCTACAAAACACTAGAGAATTCACACAAAACATAACCACGTTATTTTGCCACTCACGGTAAGGGCAGAGCCTGCCATCACCTTTGCACACCACGTTCCTTATACCACATCTACTTTTACGTTGGGCAACAGCAAAACCCAAAGAGAACAGAAGATGCCTACACAGTTCTCCCACCCCAGGATCCTTGGCACCTCATTAACCTCTGACAGAAGGAACGTAGTTGGCACAATTAGAATGCCTTTATAGAGTACAGAAGACATACAGATATGCTTTCATATACTACGTGGGTTTTTTTCCAAACAGGCAAGTAGTCATGCAACAAGGGATTATAACCACAACGTTTGCATTTCTGTATGCCTACCAAAACTAACGTTTGCATTACATTATACCCATAAATGCCATTTCCTACAAATGCTGTATATCCCAACAATACTTGTTTTAAACATAAAGAAATATTTAAAATTTAATATGCATTGATATTTACTATCTATAGCTACTTTATCAGTTTAAGCACAATTGACACCTAGCACTCACAGCTGCTGGCATGATCTGCTCTCAAGGTACTTGAGAGGTCTGTGAGTCTGAAAGAACGTACATCAGCTTGCAGCGTCACTTTACTTTAAATAAGCATGGAGAAAGCCACATCATTTTCCCTATCGCAGTTTTCCACCAGTCACCTCCCTTCAGCGATACAGAGAAAAAAATATTAATGTATCATCGGAAGAATTTGCTTACCAAGGCAGTTTATTAATATTTCCAAATACTGCAAAAGAAATGAGCTTGTTAGTACGTTCATCCTTTCGATATATAGATTACGTTCTTATTTAAAGCTTCTGTGTTAACAGCAGAATAAATGCTATTTTTCTTGCACAGGCTAAAGTAATAAGTATGGTGACAATTAATAAAGAAAATGAAAGGCAATCTTATTTTTGGCAGGGCTGTTATTCCATTTCCATATTACTTGGGCCACGATATGTTCAGTTGGTCATCGAGAATCCAGCCTACATATTTTAAAGTTGTAAAACCTGTTGAAACAGTCACCAAGGCTCCCATTCAGATCAGGAGCAGCTCTGCCGCTGGCTTAAATGGCCAAAACTTCTCCAAGAATTGATAGCAAAACTTCACTCTTCTCCTCTCTCCTCACCAGTCATATAGTAAAAAATGAATACAAAACGCTTTAAATAAATGAATAAATGAGGCAAGACTGTTCAGAAATATACCCCCAGTATAGAGACTGCACTAAATATAGCTAGAAGACACTGAAGAATTTGGAGCTACTACCTAGTACGCAGAACAAAATACAAAGCGCAAAACGCTGGTTACTGCCAGAGGGGCAGACGCTGCCATTACCGCCTCAACACAGCGCAGCACAGCCCCCCTACCACGTTCTGGCTGTACCAGGTGACTCCATCCTTCTCAGGGTCTGAGATTTTGCTGGCTAACAATGACAGGTTAACATCATAGGAAGGTGACATTTGCACAAATGTCATTGCTTCACACGTTCTGCTTCAAATGACAAGGTTTAGACTGCATCACAGGCAACACACAGATGAGGAACCTGTTGAATACTTCTATACTCTCACCAAATTTAAATCTCCCTGTACTATACAAAAATCAGTAAATCACTTTAGAGTGGCTATTTTCACATTACAACATTTCAAGAGAACACATCAAGCTGGCACGGTGAAGAAGGAGTGGAAAAGAGGCACGAAAACAAGAGTGAAAGAAGCAAAACCAGAGAAGAAAGCCAGGGCTGGAAATGCACAAAACCCAATATATTTTCAGAAGCAATGATTTGCTCTACCAAAATGTATAAGCAAGGAGTATTTTTTAAAGTTTCATACCAGTCTGTCACAACTGGTTCTTCACACTGGAAGCCAGCTGTGACCCTCAGAAGCATTAGTGACTGAGCTGGATCTCAAATTCCTGATATGCTAGAGCATTATAAAAAATTAACTGGTATTTCCTTAAATAATGTAAAAGTGTCATTACATTCTAGGAGTGCTGAACTGCTTTCTCTCATACTTAACAACAAAACAAAATCCAGGGAAAGCTTTTTCTCCTAGACTGAATAAAATAATCTGCTAGTAATTAGTCTTTATAGAGCTTTTATAGCTGCATAACTTTACACCCAAATCCTGCAACTGGATCTGCAGGAAGTTTCCACATCTATGCCAAATTATCAAAAAAATTATACTGACACAGTGAAGTAATTAAGATAAGACTGTGGGACTTGGGATGCATATTCCAGTTCAATTGTCTTTCTCTGTCACAAATCATCTGTGCGACTTCAACGTCGTCACTGCTTCAATTTCCCATCTATGAAGAAAATAATTACACTTTTATACCTCAAAACTCACAAGGACTTTCATAGCAATAACCAGGGCAAAAAGACAGTACCATCTATAGTCAACTTAGAACATTTGGATACAAAACCATCATAATTCAGATCTTATAACAGACCTCAACAGTATATTCGGGGCTTTGTTTTTTCTTTTAAGTTTTTGTGCAGAATTACAAAATGCATGCAACAGACTAAAACATACATTTTAAAAATTTCTTGCCTTTTCCACATCCAGGACTTTTCTGCTTTTACTTATTGCTTGCCTGTGGTTTCTTTTGCCTTACACTATCATTGCATTTTATTATAAAACAGCTACCCTGTATATTTCAGGTAAAAGCAGCAGACTTTGTAGGAAACATTAACTTTTTGTTGCCATACAATGGAGAAATGATACTAAAGTCTTCAGTCAGGGAGTGTGTGAGTTTATATTATCTAAGCAATACACTCTGCCATGTAGGGCAGTGAGAACAAGTCGAAAAGCAACAAATACAAGTAACCACATGCTTAACTAGCAAACAGCTATACAGGTTTAACACAGTCGCACATAAAATATACAGCTGCATCATCCATAATCTCAAAGTTAAAGGCCTTTGCTGAAGCATAGAAATATACCTGAAATGTTACAAGTACAAACATACATGAAATGTTACAAGTGCAAATCACACTACACATTTTAACCACTTGTGAGTTCTGTATTTTACGTGCCATCTCACACAGCCAGCACACCCAATAGCTAAAGTTTAATACAAAAGCGTATTTACTTTATTCAAGGTTTGCTCTCATTGCAGAATACCAAATAAATGCAGTAATGACAGAAAAACCTGATGAAGCTGCATAGTTATTTCTCAGGAAACAAACCCAGTCCACACTTAGTATTATTTATGTACACATTTCATTTTCCGCTCCTCCTGACAAAGACCCCCTCCAATTGCAGCAAAACTACTTGCAAGGGGAAGACCTGAGGCACTGAATCTTGTAACAAGCAGTAACTTCTGCAAGACAGAGGATATAGTTCAGTTCTTCCCCCTAGCAAGCTGGTGGTTATTCCAAAAATAAAGGATGCACTGCTAATTAATTTGACTTGAAGTGTCTATAAGGTTTCTTTTCCATTAATACTTTCACTGACACAAAAATGCTATTTCATTTCATGCTTTACTTGTATTAATCAACCTCAGAAAAACACCTGTGCAGCTTTCATTTGTTACCTCGCCTCAAAAGTCTGTAACACCTGGTAAACACACAGCCTTCTTGTATTAGGACACCTCCAGAAGCACAGTGAAAACAATCCGGAAACTCCATGAAAACGTCATGTCTTCAGAACATGCAGGTTCTTGTTTTTCAAAATCTACCATTAAGCTTATTTTGAGAAAATACTTTTCTCAGTAACTTGTGTCTGCGTAATTCACGACAACACATAAAAACCATACATTGACTTATGCAGTTCTGACTTTCAAACTTCTCCAGACGGGCTAATCCAACAAAGCCATAGTATCTTCCACAAGCCTTTGTGGAAGAGTAGAAATTTGTCTAGGTGGAGCAACATCTCTACACCTCTCTTGCAATTTATGAAACACTCCATCTAGCAAAGAAAAAAAAAATTGCCAAATTTATTTTAAGTTATTCAACATCCAGCTATTAACTACAACGGCTTATAGGAGGCATTAGGCTCGAAGCAGGAAGGAGAAGTTCAACCACACACATACAGCTTACGCAGCATGAGAGAGATCACGCTCTCACACAACCATATGCTTAGACCTGAGGATACAAGATGCTTTTTCAGCATCCTCTGTGCCTAACAGACTTAAATACCAAACACTGCCTCTTGTAGGGTTGGTACATACCCTGCGTACTGTTCCAGGTCCTCCTTCTGGTACAGCTCCCCACGTCTACCCCCCTACTCAGGCCTGCAACAAGCTCTCCAGAGGGCAGGCCTTCAGGGACTACAGCCAGGGCTACAGGACTTCACCCTGTGGGCTGACAGACAGCTTTCCCACTGAACTAAATTCACCAAACCACCCAAGAAAGCTGCTGCACTCAGTATCCCGCCCAGGCAAACTGGGGAAGTTCTCAAACTACAGGGACCGTTGCACTCCAGACTCCAAGGGGTAAAGGAACCCCAGCTTGCAGAAAATATCCCTTGTTTGTATAACACACTTTCAACAGACCCTGGACAGCCCTGTATTATCTGTCTCCTGAGACCATGATGCCTATTTAGGGGATGTTGCTCTCCATTTGGGACGCTAAAGATGAATAATAGCTTTGGGGTGAAAAGAGTCATCATCACATCTCCAACAGGCCTTTACGAAGGCTTGTCCTTCTTCTGGGTTATTCCAGGACCAAGTCAGCCCTTCCCATTTCAATTTCCAAGAAAGCATTCTTGAAATAATTTTTTTACTGTTTCTGCAATAATTCTCTGTCCTACAGCAGCCTCAAAAATCATGGCTAAAGCAAGCCACTGCAGAAACTATCCCCAATGCAAAAAAAAATTTATGTACTATTACTACTTTAAGCTACATAAATACAAATATTGCTGTCCTTTATAACAACTGCGTTTGTACTACAGAGCCACATACAATGCGGAGTTGTAGAGAGGACAAGAACCCTCCTGAATGATTAGGCGCAACGTCTTTGCTATCTAAGCTTTTCCAGTTCATTAATATTTCACTTTTATATATTCCTCAGCTGCTTTTACAACATGTTCCTTTCTTTCCTTCTTAAGTATGAGCAAGGAGAACTGTTTGAAGTAACTCGTAGACCTTGCCTCACATCCCCACCTCCGTGCCCCCTGAGAGTTTAACACTTCAAGTGCAATACACACTAGATAGAAAAACACATCTGGCATAGAAAAGGATAAGAGGGGATTTTGAGTCTCCCTTCTAGTTAGATTCAGCTATCAAGGCGTGCAATGAGAAAACAAAGTGTACTGCAGTTCCTCTCTATACCAAGACGCTGACTGTTGTCAATCTCAAAGGTGAGACGAGACATAAAGCTGTGGGGGGTTCCCTTCTCCGTGGGAAAGAACTACCCCGTTCCTTTGCAAGACAACTCACCGCAACTTTCTTTTCCTTGCCAGGAGCGAACGCCAACCTCTTTCAGCCAGGAGGAGCAACACCAAAACTATCTAGAGGAAACACGGGATTTTCACGAACCTTTTGCATAATAAGCACTACCCATCACCATCTGCTCCACCTTGTAAGCCTGCCTTGCCTTTCGGGAAAACGCAGGCAGCATCCTCCAGCTCCTGCCTCCAAATCCAACCCCACGGCAAAGGCCACACACACGACCACCGGTGCCCCGGCCCTACCCACGCCCGTTGCTGAAACCGCTCCTCCCTG
>VZSZ01007547.1:1654696-1754041 GCA_013398815.1 Ibidorhyncha struthersii
AAACGGGGAGGAGGGGGGAAGCCGAGTCGTGTGTGTGTGTGTGCGTCACCCCCCCGGTAGGAATTCAGCGCCGCTCCGGTGTGTTTACACTCACCATCTGGCTCGAGGATTTGTATTTTTTTTCCCCCTCTTTTCCCGTAGGGCGGTGGAGCCGTCTGATTTCACTTCCTCATCCTTTTTTCAGATGCGCGTTTTGTAATTATTTTCCAGTTTGCTCTCCCGGCATCCCGGCGCGTTGCCGGCCCTGGGAAGGGAAGGGAAGGAAAGGGGGAGGTGGCGTTTAAGGAGTCCCCGCACCGAAGGCGGCTCTCATCCGTACGAGCGAGAACCATTTCTCGGGAATATTGGGTCAGGGCAGAGGTCAATTACGTGGCACTTAATTCGTTACATTTAAGTTTACTATTCGATTCAGAAAGAAACAGTAAAACAGAGGAATAGCCGTGCTGTCTGCAGCTAACGCTTAAGGAATACGACTGAGTTTTCATACTAGGTTTTCTTCTTGCCAATTTATACAGGCTCCTTCCCGCATCACATACCAAGGTGAACTATCGTGCCTCAGAGTAAGGACAAGATTCACGAGTGACAGACTGCAGAAAAGCGCCCTGTCCCTTCATATTACAAAAAAATAACACGCATAACTCCATGCGCTGAGGAAACACATTGACTTTACAGACTTAAGTCTCCATAGGAGCAAAGTGTGTTCTTGTTTCTGTAACATCATTGCTCATCCTGAAACTGAGGGACCCCAAGAAAGTTTAACTATTAGGCTTATACAGAGAAACGCAGACCAGAATGGAGTCTATGAAAGTTTTGAAAAATTTTTGAGTAAAACACATTTCCACAAACTACAGCTACAACGTAACAGCAACAATGAGGTTCTGCTGAAATTCTGCACAAGAATTGTGTGAGACAGCAGAAGCAGTTCTGTCAGTGTCACCTTCAGTATGAAAGTGTCAGGAAACTGACTACGTCTTTACAAAAGCTAAACTTCCAAGCAAGTGAGTTCACCATACCTAATTATATTTAAATAAACTCTGTCAATCTGTTCAACATGTTCACAAGACTGTTCCATGAAATGTAATAAGCAACCCTAAAGGTGTTTCTGTTTTTTCTTGGGCCAGATAATCAATCTAAAACAGATAAAACATTCTACAGTTACAGAGGAAAGTTTGACATATGCAGCACATGATAGTACCACGATGATGCTACATGGACAGAAACAGATTTTTAGTAACCCGTCATCAACATTTAAAAGGCAAAACATCTCATGTGAGACCACCTCAAGAGTAAATATTCATTACTGAAAGTACCTACCTTCACAATCTGGGGATTTCAAACGAGCAGGCAGTAACCAGATCGTTTCACTGAGCGCTCGTTCACAACCCAGGAAAGCGTTTAAGCATGTACTCACCTCTGAGCGCATGAGTTGTCTCAATGAAGACCAGGGTATTTGCCATAACTAGAATTATGGGCCCGCTTAGCCACTTTATTAAGCTCAGGCAGCCTTGAAGTTAGAGGCAGAGGAATCCGTGGTTTGCTGAATCAGGTTTTTCCCAAGAGTCTTGCATGATTTTCAAACTCCGTCTCTCACCCTCCTCCTTTTTCCTTGTGTTCAGCAGAAGATTCCCAGAGCCTCCTAATGGTTAACTCCGATTCCCCATCATGTTTCTGTAAGCTGTCCTGCCTGCCGTTTTCCTGAAAGGTGAGCCCCTGTGATTAAACAGCACTTCCACACACACTCCCGAGTGATGCTCCCAGTGAAGCCCCGGAGGCTTTGATCAGCCCAGTGACACAGGCAGGCAAACAACAGCCAGCAGCTAGAGGTTGTACAGAATAATGGCAGCTTTTCCAGCACTAAATTGCCTTCTAGTGAATTGGGGGGGGGGAAGCCCCAAATATTGTAATAAGCAAAGCATCCAGCAATACTTCTTTTGAAGTACGTTTGCTAACTGAGACCCCAGTAGATATGGGAGCTGTGAGAGGAGGAGCACTTCTGGCCACCACACCTTGGACCTGCTCAAGCACACATAACCTGATTCTCTTCTCCCACCAGTTTCCTACTAGCGTGGCCCCTTCCAGCAGAAAGGCTCTCTGTATGACAAGGTATTTCACCAAAATCTTCATTAGGTCTTGCTAGCACAACAAAGCCATAAGTGGAAACTCGAGATTCAGAGATGTGCGGATTCACCAGGAACAAGATGTTCTCGTTGCCCGAGAAATAAGCGTCCCGAAAATCACTACAGCTGACATGTCCAATTCCCTTGCATCGTCTGTCTGCTTTTTCCATTCCCCCTCAGTTCTTTTTCATTCCTTGTTGCCTGACCAGTGATTTCACACCAGGGCTGAGCATGCATCCCTGCGTAACTTTTTTCAAGGCCTCAGCCCTTCACCAAGCAGACATCTCTCTATTCCCAAGACAAGACTTCGGCTCAGAGAAGTAGGTGCTAGTCTGCCTTATTCAACAGAGCAGACACTCAGCGCTTATCTGCACGAGTGACGCTAACTGCATGGAGTTTGGGGCTGGCCGTAGCTATAAAACAGCCTTTTTGGGGTAAAACAGATTCATCTCTGTTTTGTAGGAGCGTTTTATGAGCCTCAAAGGAACCGGTTCTGGGAGGACAGCTAAGCATGCCAAGGAGTGACTCACGACCACAGGCTGGGAGAATAACCTAACCTTGGCACTGGGGTACTCCGGGACAGCTTAGGAAGTCCAGGGGACGTGTGACTGTATGGACTTCACTAAAAGTTTTTCTGTAGCAATACTATTTGAACCAGGTTGGCACTGGGGGTGTTGCTACTCCACAGTGCCCATGGAGCACACTGGTCAGGTCCTGTTTTACCTTACCATCACAGGAGAGGGCAACGGAGGCCTCCTGTACCAAATTGCTTCCGCTTTCCTTTCAAGAAACATCTGCTCAGTGGAACGTTGTCACGCTAATCAATATGTATTGGTTTTGTATTGCATACGATCATATCCACTTACATCTCTGGAGCAAGGATTAATCAAATGACCTTCCGCTTGGCTGTACAGTGCCATGTATGTGCAATGTAGTGAATAAATACTGTCACTGAAAACCGGTCAGTTTGTTAAAAGCAATGGATTTTATCATGCTAACACCGAAATCTCAAAGGAGGTTGAAGTCCACTTTAGTTAATCATAAAAGAATAGTAATTTAAAAAATGCTTCAGATTAATGTTCATGAGTTCCATTGCCTGCTTTTTAACAGACTCTAAATTGATTTATAGTCTCTGCCGCTGGGCTCCCTCAGTGCCAATGGCACAAATGACACCACTTTTTAGGAAGATAACCACCTTCACTATGGAGGCCAGAAAGAACAATTACAATTAGAAATGGAGAATTTCTATTAATTCAAAGAGAGAAGTACTGCTTACACTCTCAAAATTTAGCTTATTCAATTGAACAAAGAAAGGTAATTTGACTGTCTCTGTGGTGAGATAACTCATGTGAATTTACTTCTGATGAAAAATCTCCAGTTCGGCATTAAAAAAGGATCAATCCCCCTGCCCTTGCTTTACTCCTTGTTTAGTCTGTTATAACAGCTCAGTTTGGGTTTTTGCGATTTCTGTTCAAACAGATTCAAACATTTAACACGGGTATTGTCATCATCCATTGCTGGAAATTGTGATGCCAGTAAATGTATAATCGTACCACAGAAGGGCAGCAAAAAGACTTCTCTTTAACAAACCGGCTTTGTAAATACATTTTTTTTTTAGCTAGACCTATTTTAAGCACTGTCAATATGCAAGCTTTGTGCTTTACTCATATCAGTATAATCAAAACAGTTAAAATCTTATCAGCTCTAATACTTGTGTAAATTACCTTAGCAGTATAGTTTGTTTACATTTCTATATGGAAATATGCTGTAACTGGAGAATACAGTTTCGTATAAGCATAAATCTAGTTACTTTGGTGTTTCACTGGCAAAACTATCATGGTGAAAAATTTAAGTGTCCTAACTCTGATGGATATTTTCCCAGTAAAATCTGTGCACACTGGCTGAGGGTCCCGTCCTGCAGCGGGTGGGCAAACTCCTGGTTCTCCGTTGTAATCTCTGAAGCTCCACATGGGTAGGTAAATCTGAAGGACTTGGGCATTATATTTTTTCCAAACGGCAGCTAATAAAAGCATCCAGTGGCTGCCTTGTTTGTTTGCATGCCTTTTTAATTTGGACAACAGAAGTCTGCATAAAGTCAGTTTTACTTTTCATTCTGAGCTGCTTCACTTGGAGGATCCCCATGGCAAAATATTTTGGTTCGCTAGGTTACCAGGGTTTATTTGCAATTTGTCTGGTCAGCTTTGTAATCTTTGTACTTAAATTGGGGAAATATTTTGGTTTGTCTGGGGATTTTTTAAAGGTTATTTTTATAACGTTTACATGCTTGGCAAAATTGAAGTCGAAGAGCATTTTTTTCAGCCTTGTTATTTAGCCATTGTACAAAATGGGAATAGGAAGGAAACCTGCTGAAAGGGAAAACTGTATTTCTATTTGAAACAGATTGAATGTTAGCATTCAAAACATAGTCCGAGGGTGGTATTCTGGACCAGAAAATAGAGGATTATAAAAGAATAATGTATGCCTCATTTTATTATATCTGTGACTCTAATGTATCATCACAGCAGGAGCTTTCCACAGTACCACTGAACCTGGGGCCTGAGCAAATTCTGCATTTAAGTCTCATTAATTAGGTTTGCCTTGGGCCTAAATAGTTCCTAAAGTTGTTCAGTTAGTATGGAATTATGAGTTTTCCTCATATGTTTAGTGAGCAGCAACTTCTCTGCTTTGCAGACAAAAGCCCACACATGAGACAAAAAAAAAAAAAAAAAAAAAAGAGAGGTAGACATTGTCTGATATTATGCAGAGGAATGTACGATGTCCGCATATATGCATCAATACATGGAAATGTAGAAGGTGCACCCATATATTGTGCAGCGTTAACACCTAAAAGGCCAATTAATGAAAAGGCTTCCAGCACAGACAAAGGGCCCCGCAGTCCATCCTTACAACCGTCACAGGCATTCCGTTATCACCGGTTTTGCTCGGTACGGTCCACCCAGGTAGAGCAATGCCAGCTTCCCAGCACTCCCTTCCCAAATTCTCCCTTTCACTTCTGCTGCTTCTTTCCCGAAATGCCCATTCTTCAGGTGCTCATCCCTTGAGACTGACTTTACAGAGGAGAAAACATTTTATTTCTCTACTTCTTTAGCTTGGTAAATTAAAAAGGAATCTGCTGGTAAGAACATCTAGTTAAACTTTACATATTGGTCAAAGAATAAGAATTAATATCAAAGCCAGAAGAATATGTCATGTATTTTATATTATTCAGCTGTGTTGTATGATCTATAATCAGCAGCTTAGCAACACCCCGAAAAATGCATGAGCTCATTCAGCTACTGATGTTCTTCCACACAGCCTTTCAGTTTGATCTTCAGTGAGAGGAATCTACCTGGAAAAACATTCTGGGAAGAGATACACACTAACTTTGCATCCCCTCAATACGTATATCCACTATGTAGCAGTCACGTTGGCAAGAATTCGGAAAGCTGTACATGGATGATCACCAGCGCTTTTTCAGGAAGGTAAAGGATTTGGTCTTTGTATAAAACATCAGCTCCATATTTCCTCAAGCACAAGAAAAAAGCTAATTAGTTTTTAAGGTCTTCAGCAGCCACGCAAACCAACCTGTGGCAGACCTTGAATGCCTATACAACAGTAAAGATGTACCCAAGTAAAAATTAAAACATTATAGACTTAACTATCAATTTGAATTTTTTGGTCCTGGAGGCAGATTGTTTGTGGGCTACTACAATACAGTGTGTCTGAATATCCAGCGCGCACAGGCCTGTGCCCTATCTGAGGCTACAGCTGGAGAGTGGCTGTATGGGACTAACTGAGCATTGGAAGCCCCTTGCTGAGCTGGGGTTAGAAGAATGCTTTCTCAGGCTGACCCTTTTGCCTTTTCCACACCACCACCCTTTACTTTGTATTTGGTACCACGTGCAATAGAGTCTCAGGCAGATGTGTGTCCATGTGAGATAGCGGTTTTATAGACTACTACTTGCATGGAAATTTGCAAATTTTGTACAAAAGCCTGCCTTGCATTTCACTTTAGATTGCTATTGTGGCTGGGGCAGCTTTGCTTCATCAGCGGTTGCACTGGGGTGTGTGATCTCCAGGCTCCAGGAGAGAAGACATCAAGCCAAGAGCTCTTACAATGCGCAATCAAACTGAGATGCAGAGACATGCTAAGATGCATCCATTTTCACATTCGTGTCTATTGTGCTTAGGTTCATGCTTTGTATTTATGGAAGAAAGGACATTTTATTTATTCAAACATCTCATTTTAAAGTCAGATTCCAAAAATATTCTAGTCTCCATTAGAGATGGACAGTCGCTGAAACCCAAGTGGTGATGCTGATTTAAGTGCAAGGTCTGCTGCTAGTCCCTGGAAAACCAGTCCGCTTAATGAATTTATTGGGCTTTGGCTCACATGCTAAAGGATATTTATTACTCCATTACATACTCTATTATTACACAGTATTATTGTTATGAACATCACAAACACCCATGGCATATAGCTCTATCATAGTCACTACAAGAAAAAAATAATCAGCACGCTTCCCCAAATATAGAAATGCTCAGTGTTGTCTCATGCGCTGAATATTTGAACAGGCTCATATTTTGGCTCAGGTCCCTGAAGGACATACTCCTTCCTAGGGAACATGCATCTGGAAGAGAAGATCTATGCTAACAGGACGAGTCTGGTCATCAGAGAAAGGCACCAGCTCCCTACCACTGGCAACTGCTCTTCTCCTTTGAAAGTTTCTTTCCCATAAGGGGATCAGTTTAAACGACCGGAAGGATGACACCAGAAAGGTCTGTTAACTTCAACCTGGGTAATTCAATTAGTTATGCTATTTATAGTCGCATAAATGTGATAACTGGCATTAAACAGCCAAATTTTCAGTAGCGGGATTTCAAAAACATTAGCAAATGCAGCTGCGTAGAGGATGTGGGCAGAAAAGTACCAGAAATTTGTGGAGCTCAGCAGTGCCCAAACATTGCCAAATACATACACTTCACAACTAATTCAATAAGAAAAACTGTTCAAAACACAGAACTGATTTCACCAATACATAATGATAATAATTCACACGTCACAACGTTTCCTGACTTTTACATCCCTATTTACTCTTCCCCCGAGTATAATTTCATATTTATCATGACAATCTTTGAATCATATACAGATGATAAGTAGGCTTCTTCTGAGATACATGTACGGAGTAGTTCAGAAAAGAACAGAGAAATTTACCAACTCTATTCAATGTTCTGACTTTTTCAGGTTGCTTTAACTTGTCTGTGACTAGACCATAGACAAATGCCGTTGAAATGGTTGTTAAATAACAATGGAAAGTGAAAACCTGAGTGTTGTAGCAAGTAAAATGTGCCAGTATATTAAATATGTGTTCATTAATATACGCACACACGCAGTGTGACTTTCCCTCCCGAGGGCAACAGTAAGTTATGCCTCAACAAGCAGCATGGATTTATGTCCCTAAATGCTTCTCTCTTTAATAAACATTTGTATACCTGCCATCAAACCCGAGGAATCATAGATCCTTTAGTTAATTCCAAGATACTGAATTAATCTTTGATGCAAAAAATGTATTAGACAATTCTATTCATTAAATTATAATATTAAAAAACATTAGGGCAAGCCAGAATATTTTTTCTATATTGTAGGTATAAGGCATTTTTACACAAACCTGTGATTTCTTTTCTTTGACTGGATCCTATGTCTGAAGTGATTATATATAGGATTCTTTCAGGCAGAAATTGTCACTTAGTCTGTGTTTTAGCCCAGCAGGATTCTGGTCTTCATTGGAAATTTTGGGGAGTAAACAAGTCTGAGATATTCTGGGGAGTATATAGGAGCTAGGAACATAAATCCTATCAAAATACTGGAAATTGGATACTAACTCCCACAGACTTCCTCAAATATTCCATCCTAAATGGATGTGCTCTTTAAGACCATACTTTCTTTTGAGTCTATATGAAAGATTTCTTTTGTAAGAAGTAGGACCTCTGAAAACACCAACTGATGCCCACAGATTTTATTTAGAAATTATGACTCTCATCTGCCTTATGTAAGACTACAAAATTTAAGCCCTTGAAGAAGATCTACTGACTCAGTGAAAGAGAAAGTGTGCTGTGGAAGCTCGTGAGCAAATATACATCTATTTTGCTAACACTTAAGTGAAGAACGCAAACTTGCATCTGCTGAACTTGATGGCAAAGGTCCCAGTAATTTTAATGGGAGCAGCACTGGAGTCGTATCTATAACCATAGTCCTAAACGGATCACCTATGTAAGGATGGTGCTTATATTTAGAGTCCCAAGAGTTTCTCTCAGCTTCTTTGCCAAAAAGGGAATTTAGGCAGTAGTTATTAGGAACAGAGCAGGGCTTGGAACTGCATAATTTAAAGCATCTATAGCATTAATAGCCAGAACATAAAATCCAGATGGGAGAATGGTTGCACTCTAATAGCTTTAAAAAGAGAAAGATAATTATGCATATATGGGGCCTGATCTAAATACTATTAAAAACATGTTGAGAAAAAAAAAGCAGTTGTCTGCAGAAAGCACCTGGAGTTACTGAACTGCCTTTCCTTAACAATTGCTCCCACAGTAGTAGAGGTGGCAATAAAGATGAAATATTAAAATTTGTTCTTCTGCAAGAATGGGTTTTTAATTTAAAAAAGACAGTAAGATATAAAAACGTTTTTTAAAACTATGTCTTCTAAATCTACAAATACATCACGTACATCCCTGTGAGCAGAGGCAGAATTTTATGCCGTTCAAACTTTCGCCACCTAGCTTTTCCAGAGACACACTCTCAGAAGTGCTAAACAGAACAAATGATTTATTATTTGCAAATGGAGAAACACATCTTTAAAAAAATTACTTAAACTTGCCTTCAAAATGCATGCAGAAATTTCTGAATTATTATTGATAGTATATGCTGTGTTCAAACAAAACTCGCTGTTAGGCTCAACTATCAACACCGCTCTGCTTTAGCTTTTATAAATAGTGTGAAAAAAAGAGGGTGGGAGAAAAAAAGGCAGCAGAAGCGCTAATGCAATTGTTTGATGTTTGATGCAAGAGGCAGAGAGGAGGAGGCAGGCGTTCTGCTACGCAGGCTGCTGGCAGTGGGAATCACTGTGCTTCATACGTCTCCCTTTCCCACACCCTTTTTTAGTGGAAAATAATTACAGCTGTACATAAAAATCATACTATTGATTTTATTGGTCTAATATTGCTTTTACTTACATCTCCACTGAGCAGTCCATTTTTCACTGATCTTTTTTTCTGTCCCTCGCTGAACGGTATACCCAGTGAAGAGAGCTGTGAACGCGTCTGCCCCTGCACCCTTCGGTATGGCTATGGCAGTTTGCCAACAGAGAGTGACTGACTTCACTTCAAAATGTTTTCCGTTTAATTAGTGTGAAAAAAAAAACAGCAACCCAATTATCTAAAAGGACCACGCGGGTTCTCTTCACAGCAAGGAAAATAACGCCACTGACATCCTCTAGTGCAGGAATACCTAGGTTGTTTTATCAGAAGACTGATCAGATATTTAACAGCGTATTCTTAGAGTAACAGGTTTGGCTGGTAAAGAGTTTCATGACTGACCTTCTCAAAGGATGCTGTGTTAGAGTCTGAACCCTTAAAGCCTGGGTTCAATCATTTCCCCTGCAAGAAATCTTCCTCCCAGCCTGCTGTCTACACCCTCTCTATGCCCCTGGGCAGCTTCAGAAGCCCTCAGCAAGACATTTAACAGGTAAAACCCATTAAAGGAATTGGGACTTGAGGGCTAGCAAATAGGTGGGGAAATCCATAGCATTTATATCCTCAGCACAGCACTAATAACAGAAATAACATCAGCTTCCGCAGTATCCTTCTTGGGTCTGATATCCTGGATCTACCAAAATAAGTTGGAAAATTACCTTTGACTTCAACGTTGGGGCCACTGCAATCTATTTGTTCCTTGGACTTGATCCAGACTCGCTTATTTCAATTCCACTTACATTAATCTAACTATGTGCGGAAGTTGGGCTGAGGGCTGCAGCTGGTTTTGCAGAACAGTTCCTTTTATTCTAGTAAAAGGCCTAAAAATACTATTTCTACATGTTGTATATAAACTAGTCCATTGATTTATGATTAAAGTGCATAATTTGAAATGCACACTGAAATGTTTTACTCCCACAAGCCAGAGGCAAAAAAAAAAAAAAGAAAAGTCATTTTCCTTTGCAACAGAAAGCCCATTACATCAATATAATTTTGTGTGTGTGTAGAAGTTCAGAGGTTTACGTAAAATTATCTGGATCTTACTTATCATATCATGGCAATGCACTCTGACCTACTGCAGGATGAATTCCTAGAAACTCAGATTCTAGTATTTACTCAGCTCTTAAAGGAGAGATGATGTTCAGCATTGGTTGCAAAACCTCATTTGTGCCCATTATTACAGTATTTACGGAAGAAAGCTGCCTGCTTCATTTTGTAGAGTAAGGCTTTCTTGAGGAAAAAACAGGCAGGAGGCCTCCAGGGCCTCACTGTGATCCTGCCAAGGGCCAGGCGGCTTGCAGGGGAAAAACGAGGGCACCTTTCAGCTTCGTTCAGGGACTGCTGCTATCCCTCAGCGTTGGGCTGGCTGCTACAGTGGCCTGCCTGTAAATACAGTTTTGACATTGGTATGCGGTTAACTGCATACACAGGAACACTGCCCGAAGAGCTAGAAAACTGTCTGAAGGCACAGTGAGTGCCAAAACATCTACTAGTGCAGTGAGGGGATTGAGCCAGCGGGTCAGAGACTCCCATTCAGATCCCTGCTCAACCCAGCACAGTAACCTGGAAGCTATTTTTTTTTTTTTCTTCATTCTTCCCAGTCTACACCGCATAAATAACTCCACATTTACTAGTCCAGTCTTTTACATCTGCAGGCAAGCGCAGTAACCTATGGAGCCAGCATCCAGTTGTCTCTCTCGCAAGATACGTTCAGGTAAATGCCTCCAAAAGAAGAAACCGAGGGAGACCTCAGCCCTCCAGAGTACCTATAGCCTGCTTGTCAGGACAGTCCCTCCATGGAGTAAATCATAGGGGTTCATGCTTTTGTGAAACAGGCAGGACAGGAACGTGAACTCATGCCTCTCACATGAGGCTGCTTTAATCACAAGCCATTGGAAACTGGGCAATGTTGTACTATGTCCCTCCACCCAGTCCCCACTGGGCAGGAATAATTTAGGTCAGAAGGGATCTCAGGATATCAGCTGGTTTAAGCCCTGCTCCAGGCAGGGCCAACGTCAAAGATGTATCCAACCAGTGTCACGATTTGGAATAAACTCCCAGAAAAGGGTCACACTTTGGATCCCAAGTGAAGAGGTGGGTGGTATGTACATAAACTCCAGTTCTTTCTTCTAATGTTCACTTCCTAGCTGATCCAACCAATACGGGCTTTTCTGGTTTCAGAGGATCTATTCCCGAGACTTTTATTCCTCTGGCTCCAAAGGAGCCTGGATGCACAATTTGGGCCTGAATACTGAATGCACATTGAGTGTTGAGACCCATGGGGAAACCACAAGAAGGTGGCCCTGACCTGCTGAGCACTTGGCTCCTCTGAGAGCACTGCAGCACTCTGAAGTACCTTTACCATGACAGGCATTTGTCTGCAGACCCTCCAGGATGTCAGATCAGTCTCTGTAAAACGTGATTGCCAGATGAAGTCATCAGGCAAAGGAGAGACCACAATCAGTGGCTCCGGCATCAGAGCTGCAACATTGCTTTTACCTCTGGTATACTACTACAAATAGTAGAGACACCCTACTCACAGTTTTTCACAAGAGATTTTATGAAGCACACTGCTTGCTGATTACCAATGTCAGCTATTAAAAAAAAATAAAATCTTACAAATCTAACCAGATCTTTACAATGGAAAGCATAGACTGAAACCTCAGCTAAGAGCTACTCTTTTGGCAAGAGACTCAAACAAAGTCCCATTAGTGTGTGAATTATTATTTGAATAAAGAAACGCAGGACAGAATATGAGTGAAGATGATTATGGTAGAAAAACCATAGGTACAGTAGAACAAAGTATGAGTCAATACGAGTCACCCTAACACATGACAGAGCTTGTGATGTGGTAGAAAGCTGCAAGGGAAAGACTGTGGACTAACCAGCCTCTTCACAAGCTGCCAAAAATTCTGAGGACAGTTAAAAAAAAAAAAAGAACAAATAAAACCATTTGTACATTAGAATGGTAGCTATGCAGTTAGTTAATTACAATGGGTTAGGAGCTAGGCATAGGCAGTTTCTAACTTTCACATCAACTTTTTTTTTTCCCCCCTTCAGTCATGGATCCCAAGCAACACTGAAATGGTTAGAGACCAAGGGGTAGTGATTCACTGGTCAGTTACAGCTACAGCTAGACATAGCTGAATCAAACCGTGCTTTGTGGCATAACCTTAGGTGAGTCAGTTGATCATCGTGTTTCACAACTATTCTGCCTGGATGCCCTGAAAATGTGCAATGATATGATCCATAATGCAACTATCAAATATAACAAATATTCAAGAGAATTTGATATGTCCCATTATTACAGACTAATTTATAGGGAAAGTTGGTCTGGTGGCTAAAAGACTGTTTTCCCAAAAGGGGTGAGGAGGGGTGTTGAAGTTTTGGTGTGGCTACAGTGAATGTGATGGGCAGAGAGCTCATCCATGCTCTGCTGACATACAGCCGCAGTAATCTGTATCAGTCTTGTGCCAGAAATAAACATGCTTTGATCTCTTCAGTGAACAGACCGTGTGAACTATGGCAGAACCAGATATTCAAGTTTGTCCGCCTCCCGGGAAACCGAACACCATCTCTTTGACCGGAGCGCCTCCTCTCCCTGGGGGAGAGGCCAGACTGGGTGCTCAGGTGGAGAGGAGAGTCCTGGTCAGCCTGTAGGGATGGAGAGCTGCTTTGCCCTGGATACACGCTCGGTGCTTGCCACCTCCTCCAAGCACCCCCCTGATATAAGAGTGTCTGAGCAATTTCTCGCTGTCCTGCTTCTTCCTTCATCCTGGGGTGCGGGTTGAAGCCAGCACCTGGGGCAAACCCTCAAAACACAGATCCCCAAAATTTCACGTTGGCCCTTTGCGGCATTTTCGGTGTATTCATGCCTGAATAAATGGCAAATTCTTACATTCATGGGTAAGAACTGTTAAGCAATGCTCCCAAAATAGTCAACCAGCAAGTAACTAGCAGCCAAATAATTTTATGTCAACGGGGAGAAGAGGTGCACGTACACCACAAAGCTCATCATTTCCATTCACATGATGACACCAGCGTGTTGGGAAACAATTTTCAGCATTTTTTCAGTTACTTCCCAGCCCCTCAGCAGCTGAGGAATAAAGACAGCAAGGCCCTTTTTGTACCAGAGCCGGACACCTGAGGAGTACCCCTGCTCCATGCGACAGGCCATCCCGTGAGCCTTTCAGCCGCAGAGCGATGGGGAAGCAACCCCACGCTCAAAGGAGCAAGGAGCAAAGACAAGGAGGCCCTTTAGGAAACTCTGGGAACAGGCCAGAGGAAAAGCTCTCGGTCTGGTAGGTTTTTTGTTACCAAACTCTAAGGAGGGGGTTTTACAAAACAGTTCAAGCTTACCTTTCAAATGAGGTAAAATTCATGCATGACCTTTCCATAGCATCTCCTCATTCCTTCTCAAATGATATACAACACATACACTTGAATCCCATTTATGAAAAAAAAAAAGTATCATTTCTGAACAACATATCTATTTTAGGAAAAAGAAAACATTTCTAACAAGTACTGTGTCAGTCCATCAAACTAATTCAAGCCTATGTTTATAAGTAACAGCTAGTAATGACACTGCATATCTGAGATGTTTCCTTCTGTCTGCTAACCATAACATAGAGAAAGGTGAAATTATGTTCTGTGGTACAAACCAGAAATACCCTAGGAAAAGAAAGCCTATGTATTTAATTATTCTTTGCCACTGTGCATTCAATCAAATCTTCTATCATAGTTGACAAGGCTAACTTTACACCTTCCTGTTGTTTTGTCACATAAAAACAGGATGTCATTCCACTGGGGAAAATAATTGTCAACAATAAAGAGGTGGTTTCTTTGACATTTGCTAAGATATTGCCGAAAAATCTCTTTAGCATGGATCACTTCACCTCACTGGGTACGAGAACTGACTGGAAACTAAGCTGTAAAGCCTGACACGTACCATTGTGCCTAATATGAAAATGCAATATCTACATTCCCCATAGCTTAGAGAAAGGCATACCCCCTGCCAGGCAAAATACACACGCATGTAGTCCCCTCTCTCTGCCTCAAGTTCACGCTGCAACATATGGCTGTTTACAGATATTTAAATTCTATTCACCAGGGAGGGAAGGAAAAATAGTGCTAAGATCGAGATTAACATGACCACGACACCAGCATAACTTTTAGACTGGTTCAGAAAGATAATCTTGACAGTCCAGTTATAGTGAAAGCCCACTGGTAGTTCCATATTCATAAAGACATGGAGCACTTTTGGGTAGAATACTGTGGCATATAGCTGATGTCTCAAGGATGACAGAGGGAGAAGGAATCTCAGTCAGATTCCCTGACCTGGCTCTCATTTTCCAACATAGCACTTAATGCATTCCCAAACAAAAGACACAGTTTTGTAGGGATCTTGAATTTTCTTAATTTCATGAGAAAAATCATCGCACATTAGACTATGAAGCACATGGTTAGGTAGTTTGTCAATGGTTATCTGATAGTGTATGACAATTTACAGTGATTGTCTAGAGAGCTGAACACTTGCAGTGTCATCAAAATTAGTCACTGGGGTTTTATTTGACATGCAAATTAAGAAGCATGAAGAAATTAAGAAGTATGATACTGGTGGGTTGTGGTTTTATTTTTTCCCAGAATACTCAGGCAGAGGCAAGAAGAATCTCAGAATGGTGTTTCATCTTTTCCTTTTTTTAAAATCAACAGCATGACTGTATTATGCATGGGCTTCCTCAGTCTACACAAGAATAACTTAAATAACTGAGATATTATAATCTTTGTGCCTCCAATACAGTACTTGGGCTGAGTCAGCTGGTACTTGGAAGGAGCAATACTCCTTCCTTCAGTTTTCCTGGCATTTGAGGTTCTCAGAGCCAAACCTGTCCTTGGCTTCTGCTGCAGGTTGTGGGAGGTGATGATGGTTTTGGAGTCCACACGATTTCCACCCATAACAACTCCCCTTCAGCCCAACCCACTGAAGCACCATTTGTGCTTGCCTGGAAGGAGCAGGAATAACAGCAGGAAAAAACATAGCCCTGATATGCCCTCCCATTCCCGGGCAAAGCAGGAACTGCTTTGTATTCTGACTTACAAATACTGAAGCTGCACATTTAAGCTTGCCCTTAGTTTTCTATCTTCTTTTTCAATTTGCTGCTTCTTCAGTGTCAGCCCCTGCACTTAAATCCATTGCCTCATTAACAAAGGCCAAGTACCTGCCATATTTCCTTTAGTGCTTAAAGTCCCACCTTTTCCAGTGAACTTCATTGCTCAGCTAACCTTAAATAATCTCAAATAGCTGCTGCTCTGTACTGCTTTAACCACATTAAAACAAACCTTGCAGATGCTGGCTTACAAAAGACCAGCATTTACTATAATATGAGCGGGGTTGGACCATGTGCCAGGTGTTCCCTTTTAAGCTGCGTGTATGTTAAACAGGCAAGTGTTGCATGCATCACTGTTGATTATTAACAAAAAAGTGTTTCTATTATTCCTTTCAAGTCACTTCCTTTGCTGAAAGCTCAAGTCAATTTATTATTTTTTTTCCAGAGAACTACCCATCCATATGTATTTATTGTAAGTGTCTGTGGTATGCAGAAAGCTAAAGTGAGGTTAGTAATAATTAAAATTAATTGTGGAACTCAATTACAATGGAATAGAATAAACATCAATAGTAATATGTGCATTAAAATACACTGTCAATAGCTGTGTGCATTTAAGCGCTCATAAACAGCATCAGATATTTCTTGTAGCTGCATATGGATTTACCACCTAAGCAATTCACAGTATGTGTGAATTCATGGTAAACTAGTTTAAGAGTGTAGCAATTAATGCCACTAGATAATTGCACAGCACAAATGGCAATACAGCCAGCATCCGTGTAAGCACGGGGAGGGGGTGGGGAGAGATGATGATAACCATCAGTACTCTTTCAGAGCCGTATCAGATTAATTCAGAAGAGGGACTTAAATTGCTATGCCTTATTTATGATTTAGATACAAAACTCACAAAACAAATGAATGCTTATTCTTGGAATTCATTCTACTCAATACGCTGCTTTTCATGAAGCCCACAGCTTGTCTTCATTCATGAACTATCCCACTGTAAATCAGACGACACTCGACGGGGCATTTTTCTATTTCATCTTTTTAGTGAAACGGAGCATCAATTGACAAAGATTGCCAAGTCAATACGAGAATGTGCATAAATAAGAGCAAGTGTATCCACAGAAAATGCGGTCAGGCACTCCTATTGTTATTTCAAACATGTGAGGAGACAGATCTGTATTTCACTTAACCTGTTTACACTCCATTTTATGTTTACAAAATTGAGCTGATGGCTGCAGATGGCCGCAGGGTGATTTGTAGTTATGAGCACACACAAGGGTCAGGAGCTCCAGGCTCTGCATGTGGATCTTCCACCAGGACTGGCAGCAACTTTCGCACACTCTGTACTTGTACCTCTCTTTAAAGTCAGGCAAAGATAATGCCTCATCTTGGCAAAGCTTTGTGTGGTTTTTATTAAACAAGATGCAATATATGTTTAAAAATAGTACTGTAACTGGCAATATTACATTGATTGGATTAAAGCAGCAGGAAAAAGTAAAATTCCTATGATCGTACTCTTCTTGATCTGCTACATGAGTAGAAAACAGCATAAAACAAAGTCAGCCAAGGATCAGATCATCATGTTACTAACTCAGGTGGTCCCACATGGTAACGGATTGGAAATGTCCCACCATACAGACTGAAAAACTTGAAGTAATGGTACAAAAAACTTTGAAAGTTTTACTAAGAGTTGGAAAATAAGAAATTGAGTCTAGCTTGTTTTTTCCCCAGTACATTTTTTCCTCTTGCCAACCACCAAGCAGTTTCATCTGGATCTATCAAAAGAAGCCATCAGGATATACAGAGGGTCTGGAGTTCCCTGTGCCCATTAACAAGACCATAACAGATAAATCCAGATGTGCCCACTCCACTTCTACTATGAGACCTCTTCAAGGCAGCTTGGCAGGGAAAACTAAAGTAAATGACTGAGGTGTCAGATGCAGAGCCCCAGATAAAGAACTGACCCATGAGAGCAAGCTCAACTCACGCCATCATGACCTGCCTGACTCTGAACTTACCCAAGAGCAGCCTGGGAACATCACAGTGAGGCTAGAAGCCCTCACATTTTGAACAAAATTCTCTTCCTTCGCAACGTCAGTCATTCCTGAACTTCCTAGAGCAAGCTGACTCCCAGCACTCCCCAAGGAGAGAGAAAAACACCCTTAAAATTACATCTTTGTCATCATATCAGGCTTCCCCAGGGCTCTCCCAGAGACCAATCTTGGAAACTGTACAACAGCGCTGCCTCAAGCATGACCCCAAGCATAGCTAGAGGCCATCCATCAGATCTCCAGCAACCAGAGGCAGCTTCAAACAAACCCAGACAGATGTTTGCAGACAGACTGTCAGGGTGCTGGGAGGCTGTGAGGAAGCTCTGCGTGTGGGAGGAGGTTGGACGTGGAAGACAAGTCTACAGTCATCTTTGCTTCTTCCTGCAATCGCCATACCTACACGTTGCTGACGTGTTATCAGAGGCACGTGTTTTCAGGAGCATTAGCAATAACAACACCTCTCAGTGTCAGCAATCCAAAGATGGATATGAGATAGGGGGAACAGTCTGTTACCAGTCTTGTCACCTTTCTGCTGAGCTCTACCCTCATTTTCATGAGCAGCACAACATTGGAACTATAGTCCGCATTAGTAGGAATTACTGTACACTGACATATCACAAAGAAAACCGATCCCTTTATCTTCTGAGCAGAGTCCTGTTTTATTTTCTTCCATGATGAAACACAGATTTTGTGTAGTCTACATTATATAATTAATTTTTGAGCTAATTATTCTGATACTCTCTTTTCAGAGCCTTGGAAATATTGCACAATGAATAGTTAGCAACAGCAAAGCACATAAGTTTTTATTTGCTTTACAGCAATTATGTTTGCTTTAGAGACCAGAGCAGCGGGAGAGTGGTTTCGGGAGGCACTTTATGTCTACGATTGAAACGTACGGAGTGGGGAAGAACTATGTTTGTAGTAAATGCTTGGGTCCAGTTGCAAGCTGCTTTGTAAGTGGGGACCTGCATTACATTTGAGGCAATTCTCTGCCACAGGCAATGGTATTAAAAAGGGAAAAGGCACCATGAGCTTGCTACGTCCCTTCTGTCAAAGTGCACTTAGCTCCTTCCTTAGGCTGCTTCAGCCTGTCATACAGGAGTAGGAATGTTTGTTTAGCTCTCACTGAATATGCATTTCGACAGCTTAGATTTATTTCAGTCTTTCCTGACACATTCAGGAATCACTCTAGCCTACCAGTCAATAGAGGACCACATCAGTCCTAACCATAGATGTTATCATCTAAGCATGTGATAAACCAAGTTTCCTTAATACAGTTCTTTCAGTAGCAGACAGTATTCAATGTTGAAAAGAAGCATAAAAAATAGTCACCCTGAGCCTGATGCATTGCTGCATAGAAGTACGCAGGGCCACTGTGTGTCGACACAAAGAACGCTTTAAATCGTTTTCATATCCTGTAGCTCTAGATCCGCTCCCCAAGTCCGCACTCTTCACGTGGCTGTCACAGCACTAACTCAGACTGAAGGACACAGGGAATTTCAACGTCGCACCTCCTCTCCCTGCTCTCAGAGAGGTCAACGGCACATGAAATAGTGTCGTGACAACGCAACATACAGCAATGCCTGCATGGCATTGAGATTTCGCATCCCTTTCTACTGGGACAAAGACTAAATATCTTAAAAGTGCCCATCACCCTGAGTTGTCAAACACTCACTGATGAACAGGGTCGCATAACAATAATAAAAATTTATTTTCCAGATGAGGCCCAAGGATAGTGAAACATTTCAACTAGGCAACATAGTTAAATCATCCTTTCTGAACTGCAAAACAAATTTCTGAGTTTGTTATGATGCCTCTAGTTCCCGAGCTCAGGAAAGGCTCCTGCATTAGCCAAAGCCATCTCACATGATACTATTTCCTAAGTATTGCTGAATCTTGGGTTCAGAAAATCAGTTCTCACAAGTTGTTATTTACCACGTTAGACGACTCCATGTTTCTGACAACTGTTCTACCTAGAATAGGAAGCAGCATTTAAACTTGCTCCAAGAGTGTAATCTGGTGGTTCTCTTCACATATCAAAGAATAAAATGTTACAGCTAATTTTTAAAGTTCTCTAGTTAAGAAGAGTTATTATAAATATCTTGCATGAACTCACTTTACTAAGTTAGGTGTTAAAATCTAATCTAGAAATGTCTACATTAAAACTAGCTTTTGCTTGGACAATATTTTCTCTTTGAAAAAAGATATCCAGATCTAAGGATGCCAAATGAAGGAAAATCCATTTTTTCTCCAAGCATTTTTATTCTAGTGGCTAATTGCTCTTAAAAGCAAATATTAAAATTCATAATTAGGTTTCTTGATTACTCAGAATAACTTGACCCTTATGCTATTCACTTTTTATGTTGCTTTCAATAAGCAATAGGCAGCGGGCTGGCAAGGGGAAACAATCTGTTTTCTGCAGGAGGACGGAAGTGGAAATGAGAAAACCCCACGAAAACAGATTTACCACCAAATGGCAAAATTTTCAAAATGTGAAAACCCTCCACTGAGCTCACTAGTTGCACCGATTTGGACTACTTGACAGCTAGATTTCATTTTTAATGCTTAAATCTTTCTATGTTAACTTATTCAAGTTTCCACAATTACCTATCAACAGACAAAAATATCTGAGCAGAGTCTAAAAAAAGGCTTGCAGCTTTTCCATCAATAGTTTTGTAGCTTGCAGAGAGTCTCCCAAGAATCACTTAAATTCACTCCAGGTCAAAATTTTATGTTTAGATTGGCAAAGGACTCTTGTCCCAATATACAGAATACGGCTGCTCACACAAGATACATTCATAGCCATAATTCAAGTCATTTTACAGAGCTCTGAAAATGCAAATTAAATCTTGAGAGATGTTACTTCACAGGTTTGAAGTCTTGTACTATTGAACAGTAATTTACTCTCGCCAGCTGTCCTATATAATTAAGCCATACGCCACTGTAGAACCTGAAGTCTGCAGAGAGGTTGAAAATAACATTCACCTCCCTACAGCAACAAGCCAGTGGAGGAGTGGGGAAGGGATCAGCAGCTTTGTCACTTACTGAAACAGAGGTATCTGCGATAATTAACGGTTGGATATTCTCCAGCTTGAGCAGTCTTTCACAGGGCAGTGATTAAAAAAAAAAAAAAAAAGTTACGGGTTTTCACAGGTTTCTGTTTGCATATGCACTTATCAGAGGCATGTTTTAGTATGTGTTTGCTAGAACACGGAGAAATGCATCCCATTTTCAAAACAGAAATAATATTTGAGCAGGAGCATCAGCAGCAGATGCAAAGCTACCTATTGATCCTGATGTGGCCACCTTTTCAAAATGAGCAGAAAATGGCAAGTTCAGCCCCACCGAGTTAGTGGCATATTCATTTTTGACATCTTGGAGTGACATGACATAGGAGAAAAGTTAAGATACTTATATGTCAATTGATAGATGAGTTCAGGTTTAAATCCAGACTAGTAAAAGCAGTTACTTTCTAGCACTTTTTTTTTGTGTGTGTGGTTACAGGAAATAATCTATTTTCCCATATTATCTTAACAGATTACTAGTATGGGCAGATATTTGATACTCAGTTTTATCAACTGTTCATCACTTGAAACAAGGCATTTGATTTTTCAAGCCAGCATCTCCAAAATGCCCGGCCACCTGGTATGAAAGTCACATGTTTGCTGCTTAGCTTGTACTTAAACTCCCTCCCAGCCTCCAGAAGGGCAATGTGGCAGCAGCAGCAACATGTGTCCCTAACTTTTGTTCCCTGCGTGCGCTCTGAGGGGGCACAGAGGTGAGTTTGCTGACATCAATAACCTCTTGTTGACAGGCCCTCAATTTTCAGAAATGGGGAAGTAATCATTCTCTGGCTACACCACTCGCGATATATTGGTTTATTTTTTGTTTCTGGCTGTGGATCCATAGGCTTCAAACAAAAACAACTGGCCTTTTTTTAACCCTTTTTTTTTTTTTCAATTAAGCTGCTATTTCCTGAAATTCACCTTAAAACAGTGGGACCAAATAATTATATTTTTTATATTATATATAAAATAATTATATAATTATATATTACGTACATACGTAGACATCATCAATTTGTTAGGCTGAAGAAACACTTCTGTGGGAAGTAAGTTGTAGCCCAACAAGTAGGAATGGATGATATCACATACAGTATGTTGCCCAGAAATTATAGACAAGTTCATATTTTCTTAAAGAGCTCAGAAATTAAAATCAAAATCACAGAAAACCAGGTGCCAGTTTGCCTGCCTAATACGGTTCAGTGCCCCCCTCTCGCTCTGGGCACCAATGAGAAGGGGGCTGCTACAAGACAGCAATACAGTAGTTCTGAGGTCTGAGAAGTCCTTGACAAGGTATAGGAAGGCACGCACTGCAACACTGTATTTGCTGGCTTCTTGGACCTCACATACCCTCAGGAAAAAAAAAGTTTGTACCTTCCTATAAACAGCAACACAGAGGAACTGTTTCCCTGTGTTCTGTATGTTCTCTTTTTGCCTTAGCTGTAAGTAATATTTGTACAGTATCTCTGCAGAAATAATCTTGAAAAAGAGCCATAACTTCCTAAAAAGATGGAAGAACATATACTAGCGACCCCTTCATTACTAGAAACGGAATCTGCTAAATAAGAATTTCCATCACTATCATACAATACACATATCTCAGCAGAAAATACTCCTTTTCACCCTAGGTGCAATATATATATTTAATTCACTTAATTTCTAGGAGTATTGAGTTTCATTACCTAGAACTAACCATCTTTGAAACAAATTTTGATAGAAGCATTACACATCCAAAATAAAGAACAGCAAGAAGAAAGTTTTAGAAAGAGCTACTGAACATCCTCTTTTTGTCAGTTTTCTGCAAACGTGCCTGCAGAAAGCAACGCACATCCTTCATTTTAGACTTCACCACCCACTGCATACACCATGGGAAGAGAGGGCAAACCAAGCGCAGAAGGGAAAGGAAATCCATCAGGTCCCTGAAAGCTGGGATGACTCTTCTGCAGGAAGGAGTCACAGATTAGGTAAGGAGATCCTGGGGTGCAGTCCCTTGCTTGAATATCACGTATAGCAATACACACAAGCAAGCATGAGGATCTATACATATATAAATTCTACATGGCAAACATATTTTGTGTAGGTATACAACTGAAGTGAAGAATAGCACCCTTTTAATTCCTTTGGATTATGGGGTACAAAACCAGTCAAAATACCCGTGATCCAAAACACATGAATTCACAACTACTTTGTCTGTGTTTGACCAACAAGTACTTTGAACGGTATGATTGCATAGACACAAAGCACTTCTTTTTCTAGATCTAGCTGTTCAAATCTACGATATCTATATTAATAGTATTAACTTCATGGGAAACACTTTGTATCTCTCCTGTAGAGAAAGGAGATTAGGCAGCTCTTAACGGACAGCTGTTCTCTAAGCTGACTTTCCAATACCTGGATTTATCTGTTGTATTTCAAAAGCAGTTTATAGAGATCAGATGTTAAGGGGCAATGCTTTTCACTATATCTTTCTTCTAGTTTTCTGCTGTATTCTCATTTTGGTCCCCCTAGATAAGAATACATTTTAACTTCACAGTCTCTTAATTAGCTATTATCATATTAACTGGAATATCATAGATCAAGTTGAGACTATAGTGTGAAATTTCACATCTCCCCAGCGTATCAATTTGACAATTAGACAGAATATAAGCACAAGCCTTCACAGCAACTGCACAAACACTCCAGATTGAAAGCAGTTTTATACAGAAAACAAAACAAACACAAAAAACATCTTTAAGAAAGGGTGACCATTTGCTGTTCTCTTTAGTTATTTTGCTGCAGTTACTACACAGTCCACACAAAACAGGGGAACTCACCGTCTGCCTCGCTCCCTTCCTGCTCAACTAAAGAAGCTATTTTCTGTTTATCACATTAATTTTACCTCTGTGATGCTGCTTCAGCCCTTTGAGATGTATCAGGAACACTCTGAGAACAGCGAGGCAACACAATTCTTGTTGTTGCAGTTGTACTTTGTGGATGCTGAGAGCAGCCATAGAGGACTCTTCCCAGCTCTCCCACATCTCCTCCTTTGGCCGTGCTTGCAGAGGGCACAGGTACACATAGGCAGAAGCAAGACCTGCCCTGACTACCCCATCACACGGCAGATGGAAGACACCTGTCCTGCACAGCAGTTAAGAAGCAATGAAGAAAAGCAAGATCTCTTTCAGCTGGCATATACTCTTACTAAAAGACTCATGATGTCACCAGGTGTTGCTGGTAAAGATGGCAATCAAAACATTAGAGCCCCTTGAAGAAACAACACTAAAACTCAATTTCCATTAAAACCAATATGATACAAACAAATCTCTTTATGAGTTGGAATAAAAGTGGTCTCCTGACTTTTTCCAGGCATCACAAACTGAAAAATGGTGCCATATTTCTTGCAGGACTCATCATTCTGTTTCCTTCCACCTGAGATTTGTTACAGCTCTTAACGAACGCAGGACTATCAATGCCAGAGCCAGTCCACTTAGCCAGACCTTTTCTCCACAAAATAAATGGAAGGAATAGTACAGATACACCTGCTGAGAAAGACAAAAATAACGAGCCTTTTCTTGTCCTCGTTTGGTCAGACCACGGTAGCCCTCAAGTGATAAAATAGAGTTATCCCTAAAGCAAGCCCCAAGGGCTCCTTCTCACCTGCAGCAGGACCCTGTTTAAATCTCTCAGCTGAACTGATTCACCCCACCCAGGGCTTGTTTTATTACCAAGCAGGGCTAGCTACTCAGCTGTGGCCATTTATAGCTTATTTCAGGAACAAAATGGTTTCTTTGCCCTCAAGTTGAATTTAACAAATACAATTGCTGTAAAACAGAAAAGGAGGAGAAGTTTTCAGGAAAAGATAAAAGTTTTCACACCACTTAAAATGGATGTAACGTGTTCATTGCATTCACAAAAGGTGGTTAAATAAGCTGAAAGTGGAAGTCTTTATCCTGCATAGAAGAAATGTTTGATGTTGGACAACGCTTTTATTCTTAATTTTTGTCTGAACTTTTGAACAAGTGTCTTTTTTTTAAAGGGGTGAATGCTAAGATCAAAATAGGAATCAGTAGGAGGGAAAGGAATCAGATGTTACAGAAAGTTGAGGGGGTGAGGGCTGGAATCTCATTACACTAATACCTGGGTGTATTGCAAAAATTAATTAATTTTCATTGTGCTCTTTGTGAGATGAGGGGATGATAGTATCTCTGTTATACAGCAAAGGAAGCAAAGCACAGACGACACAGAAAAAAAACCCAGACATTTTCACTGTGATGATCTCATTTGATGGACATACCACACGATTTTTCAGAGCACACAGTGTTATATAGAACTTAGTATAGTTAAAGCCCAGCCTTTACACGCTATTTTCCCTAACATAAATTAGTACAACACGATCAATCAGCTCTTGTAAACAGCGTGTTCGGAACTTTCTCATGCCAGAATATAAAATAACAGTTAATAGCAGAGGGCTTCGCCTCATTCTTAAAAAAAAAAAGATTATAAGAATCCCCACTTAGTTTTTGTAATACCTAAGATTATGAAGCACTTAGTAAGACAAATTATTATAATAAGAGACAGAAACTTTTGCAGATAAAATAGTCTGCATGTGAATTAACGCTGAGTGGTCTCTTTTCAGTGTTGGCTAGCCTTCATTTCCTGAGATCTGTATCTGATGTTAATGATACAACAGGAGCTAATTAATGAATAGTCAAGTGTGTACTAGAGAAATCCTACCTTTTTTCCCCCCTTTTCAATTTAAAACTCATGGCCATTCCCTGCTAATTGCACTGTATGGATTACTTAAGTGCCAATGTAAGCTGCATGAAAAAGATAACACTAAACTGGGAGTTGAGTGAAAAGGATCTGACCTTCTTAGTCAAGGTCATTGATAGTGCAATTATTCTGATAAGCCAGACATAATGATCTCATGTGCTATCAAGACACCCAGGCTATTCAGTTCACCAAAAATACATTGAATTTTCCGGTATACAAACCATGCATATGCTTTTAAAACATATATCATAGGTTAAAGCTGCCGAAGCTGATCTGCCTGAGCACAGGACTGAGCGCCGGGATGATGCTGCCAATGGAAGAAAGAAAGGTATCGGAAAGGGTTGATGCACGCAAGGCTGCTCTGGACATCCCTCCCACTGGACAAGCAAAAGCAGGGGGATCCAGGTCTGAATTTCTGAGCTCTAGGCAGGAACTTTTCCACTGTCTCCCTGTCACAGAGATCTGGGAGATCAGGGGTGGGAGCAGTACAGCAAAGCAGCCTCAGCCTCTGCTGCAGAAGAGCCTGGTGTCAGTGTATAAGGTCTGGGAAGCACCGTCAAACTCCCCAGAGATGGTGCACCAGCAGCAGGACCAAGTTTCAGCTGCTGTGCTACTTCTCAGTATAGGGCCGAAGCTGAGGGGCAGACACCTCACAGCCCCTGCCAGAAATCCTGTGCTTGCCTTCCGTGGATTCTCACTATCCTGTCCCACCAGCTTGAGTGCCAATGTCAGCCAAAATTAAAGAACTAAAGAGAAATTGCCCGCTCTGTGCAACAGGCCTATGTTTGCAGAATGAGATGTAATGAGCCCAGGTGGGTTTATTGTGGGGTGTAAAGTTTGGAGGGAATTGCTCTCACTTTCCCAACAAACAGTGAGTTGAAAGAAAGCTCAACCCTCATAATAATCCCTGAATTGAAAACAGCCTTAATCTTTATTCACAAGGAAATCACTTATGCATGCACAGCTGACAGGACAAAATGCAAAGTTTCATTGAACTTCAGGCTGGCTGCACCTTTGTCTTTTTCATTCTTTAGGCTCTACAAATAATTTTCAATCTATACAGACAAAACAGTGTTATATCGTGTGGGTTCCTGTAGAAGCAAGGCAAAGATTTTCAGCATGTAGAGGACACATCTGTAGCACATGACTAAGACACTTAAGCAGCATAATGCACAGTATCGCAACGCTTGCAAGGAGCCGTATTTAACACATGACCAACCACCATGGACTGTTCTGTGTGACTGGCAGGAAATTATGTACCCACCACACTGGGACGGCTACCCCCACTGAACAAAAGCAGTCGGGGAAAGGGCTGGGATGCCTGTGGAAAGGCAGCCAGCCGGCACGCGAAAGGCTTCAGAAAGCATCAGCCCTCGGATGGCATGTGGAGCCTCCTGCCAGAGCTGAAAGCAGACCTGTGCCTGTGTGGAGAAACAAAGCTGCAAAGAAATAATTCCTTAGTATTGAGATTAAATGAGAAGAAGTTCATTCCAGCAAACAAAAGCAGTGATTCATATTCCTGAAGTTCTACCAAAGATCGGATGTCTTTTGGACTCCTTTTTATGCTGCAGCAACGGCAAAATATTTATTTATTTATTTGGTAGGAGCAATGTCTTTCTAGCCTCAGAAGGAAATACAGAGTTTCACACTGCAAATATCAAAATTATATGCTGGTCTGTGACTTGTTCTGTGTATTTGCTGCTCAGTAATATAATATCACCTGCTCAGTAGCCTCTGGGCTGGGGTAAATGTTTGCTCTGCCAGACTTTATCTTCTGATCAGCACATCTTCTCTGCTTTTGTTTGTTTGTTCACAAGTGTAACATATCCCTAAGTAAAGCAACAGAGATTTAAATAAATTAGTCATAAAAATCATTACACTGCAGAGTGTTTTCCCCTCTGTGCCTTTGCATTTATTTCATGATCTTACCGGCACAGTCTATAGTTGCTCATGGTGCTTTCACACGTCCACAGAAGTGCAAAAGATGCATAAAATACGCAAGAAGACAGACAGACATTTACAATGGAGGATAACAGAGAACATACCTCGCTATTCCAGCATAGCTCCTAAATAATAGTTTTCTTCTGTTACAGATGTTTTGCTCTTTGTGAAACCACTGAGGCTGGTTTAAGAGTTGAGACTCAATAGCTTACAGAAAACACTGGAGTGACATTTCTATCTTTTTCCCAGATCTAGTTCATCACAAGTCTGAGGCAAGAAAAGTTCAACAAGCAGGGTGAGACAATGAGATTTGGGAAAATAATGTCGTTGACCATTTAATTTTCACTTAACTTCAGTCCCAAAAGATGAGATGGAACACGTGTTTTTTCCTCAGGGACCTAGCGACTTTAATCCTTGGCTACAGTCTGTCAGCTATTCTTTTCAAGCCTGGGATATTTGTTCTTTGACTCCAAAAGAAAATATTCTCTCATCTGATTCCACACAGGTACCCCCTTTCTTCTTGATTTTAGGTCAAGGAAGGTGCTAACTACACTCTACACAATAGAAGTCTCTGAATTGCTATGTAAACTGTTAAGAAAATTAATGTATTCAAGTCTCTGCAAACCTCCTTCTTCCTCAATCCTCATTTCAGGGTCGGCAAATCTTCTTTTCCTTGGTGGCTCTACCTCTCCCGTGGAATATGTATCTTTAATTACATTTTGCTATACATAATCCAAACCATCCAATGTCATATATGTGACAACACAGAAAAAGGCATCGTAGCTAGCATGGCAGTTAGGCTGAAGGCAGGCTATCAGGAATACAAAGAAATACCGTGTGTTGTTTCCTACATTTTCAGAGTTTCAAGGGTCAAAGGTAAAAACAAAACAAAAAATATGAAATGTTTCAGATTTCACTAGTTTCACATAGTTATGTCAATTTGACAATGAAAAAAAAGCAGCAAAAAAGACTTCAAATTTACTGTGAAACCTGCCTGAAAATTATATTCACTTTCTCTCTAGATTTCTACAAGTCACTTTTCTCCTGCTTTGCTTCTCAGGCAGAAAGTTTTCTCTGAAAAAGAAATGCCTCTTGCTATGTGTCTGCACAGCATACTTCACAAGGTCCACAGCAAGTGGGATCTTTCGGTGCTTTGGAAAAAAAATCAGTTAAAAAACATTGCTTTAACAGGAGAAACACACTCTGTAGGCTTTCATGCAGCAATCATCCACCAGGACTGATCTGAGTATATGAGAACACAAACAGCTTCTGAGGGCTGCGATAGTAATCGAAGGAATTGCCTGGGCTGGGCAGGGAATCAAAACCAATGACGTATGCTACGTGATGGACCACCACCCACACAGGCTGAAGATGATATTTGAAAGTTGCTTTTACAGCTGCCATGATGATGAAAGACTGCTGTCCCAGACAAGGTAACGTTTCTGGAGTATCACTAGGGGACAAGCAGCATCTGGATTTACCTTGGCATTTGGCTCGTGTTGTATCCTCCTCTGAGCATGTCCAGTGTACCTTGATTTTTTTGAGAATGTACCTTGCTCTGCCTTGCAATAACGATGTAATTACTGTACACAGTCACCTAAACATCATCCCCTTTGGAGGTGTTGCAAGTTGGACAGTCAGAAAAATCAAGATATTCCTAATAACTAATGATTTTCAAAACTATTAGCCAAAATGCTTTTAAAAGCAAATCCCTGTCACAAGTATGTTATAAGTGCCAGGCATTTTTAGAGCTGCCTTGGATCCTGTATGCCATTAAAACATTTGATAGGAGGTGCCTTAAATACGGTCTTCCTATTACACTGTCCGTTGCTGTATTTCTGCCCTAGATAATTAAGCAAGAAATTTCCTTTTTTTTTTCCCTGTCTTTACTAAATTAGACTCTGATCACATTAATCTACTCCATATGGTCATTAGCCGAGTTATATTTCATATGCAGGATAATAAGATGGGTTATATTGTAGACATCCCACAATTCCAGATGTGGCTGAACGGTCATGGGTTGAAAAAGCCAATTCCCCTCTCTGCCCCCACTTCATTCCTGTGTCAGATGTTGCTTCTGAGTAGCCAAGTAATATGCCAGTACAGTCTGACAGAGGGCACAGAAGAATGCACACCGTAAATGCCAAATTAATAAAACTGGTGGTTTTCTCTGATGAAAAAACCTGTAAGCTTATGTTCAGCTATGGGCAAGCAAATATAGTGCAAGCAAACAATAGGTACGGATAGAAGGATTACAAATTTCTCAGTTCCAAACAAATTATCTTAATTAGACAAATCTTTCTTCTCTCTTCATCTCTCCATTATTTTTTTTCTGTGATTATTTTGTTCAACAATGAATAGTATGTTCTCTCTGCTACAAAGTAGTGAAAAAGAACAGCTGTGTGTCTGTTTCCACAGCTATTGAAGTAAAAGGCAAATAGTCTTTTTTTTTTTTTTTTTTTNTTTTGCAATCATGCACTTCTGATACGAGTGGTGGGTTTTAGGCATTTAGCCCAGTGGATGTCAAGAATGCTGCAGTGATTAAATATTATCTTGTCATATCTGTTTAGAAGCAATACATATCTCTTAAAAAATCTAGGTCAAGATAGCTTATTAGCCACCCATCTCCACTGGCAAGATACGGTAACTTACATAAGACTAAGACCCAAGCTGGAGATAGAAAGTCAAGGAGAGATGTGGGAGTTCTTAATGATATATCTGAGAGGAGATCTTGTATTTGCAAACAGAGGTCCCCCTTGTCCGGTGCAGTGTCCCAGCTGGTACGCGAGTGGAACTTTAAGAAGAGAATGAAGGGAAACAAAAAATCACAGTGAGAGGATTAAGCAAAAAATAATCCTCTTATAAGCGGCATGCAGCCATATCATGGTTTACGGTACTCTCCAGAAAAATTAAGAGAGCATTTCTGATAAGAGACAACAGACTGTGAGAGCTCTGGGTTAAGGTCTTTCAGATGGACTGTTTCCCCAAAACTGTTTGGTTTTCTATGGAGTAGATACAATAAGATCTTCTCCATATGGTTGAGGTCTACTGACAAGACTATACAAAACAAACTTAATGTCTGATCCTGATGGAAATAATAGCATACTTCATTACAAAACTTAATTTGCTAGGAATGGGAGCTGGAAGTATATTCCCCGTGACAACTAATGTCCATGCATTAATGAGCTGTCTGTATATTCTAGATTACCCTGCCAGTCATGGTGATCTGTGAACGATGAATGCAAGTATTATAGAAACATCAGCGTCACAGTGCTTTCAAGTTTGGGGAGGGGGTTATTATGTATTTTTTGCATCTTTTCTCTGCCACACCCTTGCGTTCAAGGAGGCGAGCGGGCAGTTGTTGCAGTGAAAATAAGAGAACTGCAGGGTCGATGAGCTTTTAAGTGTCTCTGGAGTGTATTTCCAGGTGTGAGTATGAAAACACTCAGAAAAGACAGAGTATGGTATGGAGAAGGTTACTGTGTTGGCCATGTCTTTTTCAAGGTGTACCGATTTGCAAAGAAAATACTGGGTGGCTCCTTGGTCTCTACGATCCACATACCCACAGGTCAAGTAAACCTGTGCTTCCCAATGCCATCCTGGGAATGGACTTCTGGAATGAGATGCCAGCTAGAAATCAATATAGCATCCTTACATCAGTCTAGGTGTCCAATCTTTGTATGTATATCATTAATCCCAACCTTCAAGTTAAGTCATATTAGTCAAAGGCTCTTGCAGTCTTCTCTCAGCTTAAGCTATAATCTAACACATTTGTGAGGGTGGACTCTTGTGGCCGAAGAGCCTGGCTCTCTCTGGAGGGATGGCATGGGCTGGAGCCAAGGACTGTAACCTCTGCCTTCTTATTCAGTTGTATAGCACCTCACACATGCTTTAGATTTTCAGAGTCTTGCCATAGAAAAGTATTAACGAACAACGGAAAATACACCAGAAAGCAGAGTAAGTGCTTTGGAATGGGTAAATTCATTGTTTTTACGGGAGTTTAAGGAACCAGCATTTGCCTACTTGGATTTTAGCCAGTAATTTGACTGAGAGTAGCTGTCTGGATAAAAAGAACACTCAGAAATCTTTGCCAGTGATACATATTTAAGTAGAAGAGGCTGACACAGATCCAGCTGATACAGCTGTATGCTTGCGGCTTTTTCTTCTATTTCAGTTGTGGGGGTTTGTCTTACTTTGCTCTTTTGTGATTCGTTCTTCTCCAGCTACCAATTTTAAAGATTGGGAAGTGTTAACATGATAAGGACTGTAGGGAAATAAGCAACAGAATTGCTTGGGCCATTTCTTTTGGGACTACTTCTGTGTTTTTACTCTAATCCTAGTGTTTTGGTCGCATAAATAGAGATTATGTGAAAGAATACAAAAAATGTTAAGCTACAGATTTTCCTCCCTCTTGTGAGCACAGACTGGCAGCACCTTGGCTGGAAATATTTCCAATGTAGGAGATCGGGGTGGGTAAAGGAGATTTCTTTTGAGTGATGTAGGCTGGGCTCCTTTTTGGGGTTTCAGTCTGATCACTCAGGTTAACAGCAGAGAATTAGCAGCATCGAAGGGAGCAACTGGGGGGGGGAGGGCAGAGCTTTAGCAGCTGCCGTTCTGCACCACGTGCTTTATGCAGCACCCATCACCAGCATTTACTAAAAACATATTGGAAGACAAAAACTCAACCATGCGCTTACCAGAAAGGATGTGTGAAATAACAGCGTATAGGAAGACAGAACCTCGTACCTGCTTGTTGGTGTGGCGGCAGAGCTGAAGGAAGAGCACAAGCTTTCCAGCTGTGACTCTGTCACTAGGAAAGCTAACAAGACCTTCCTGTCACATTGAAACCAACGGCAGTTTTGCAGTTCTACTTGAACAAGAAGCAGGTATTTCATAGAAGAAACTTGTACAGCAACATGTAATATGCCACCAAACATGGCGTGCCAAAAATAGTGGCAGCATACTGAAATACTTGGAAATTTCTTCTTTTGTCCTTCCAGCATAAATGCGCCTCTTCTGTAACCTGCAGTTCTTGATTTATAACGTGAACTCCTTTTCAGCACTAAAAATGAAACTATCTCACATTTTATCAAGAGTAGAAACAGCTTATTCCTGAGGCTGATGTGCTCCAGACCTCTTTAATGGGAGACAGGCTGAAGAGTGAGGGAGGTTTGCAGAGGAACATGTCCAGGGCGCACCTCATATCTTCTCCGTACTTTCAGAGAAAGGGAAAGAACCACCTGCAGCCTGTTGTAGGTGACCCTGCTCTGGCGGGGGGGTTGGACTAGATGATCTCCAGAGGTCCCTTCCAACCCTGACTATTCTGTGATTCTGTGTCACAGGTGGCTGGTGAAAAACATGCACGTACCATTGCTTCCCAGAGAGCTGAAAGGAAGAGACACACCTGAAAGGGGTGGGGGGAAAAACAAACAGAGCAGAAAACACCCAGCAGTGGACAGAAGAAGGTGGAGAAAGGATGAGATGCGTAATGAGTTATTGCTAGCTAACAAAGCTAAGGGTGATAATAAAAGCCTGTTTAATGGAACAGGCATAAAAGAAGAACCAGGGAAAAGCAGGTCCACTGATAAATGAGGGGGATAATCAAATTAACAAGAATTTTATAATGGCAGGGTTAATGAACTGTTATCTTATATCAGTCACTCAGAAGATAAAAAAGGTGAAGAGGTATGAGGGATTACACATTAATGAAGACCTAGATAATAGGGAAGAAAGTTGACTGAAGTAACGAATAATATTGGGGAATTTTTAGAAGGAGATTTTAGTTGAGATAGGATTAATAGAAGTGTGTTGAAGTCTCTATCATTGTTCACATTCAAGCTACATAGCTTTCAGGAAAGCTAAGAAAAATTGCTGCTGTGAGAGGGCCAGATTCAAGGGCTGATGGAGAAAACAGTGTCCATTAGCAGTCCTTGCCTTCAGCGGGTTTGGAGTCACACCTGAGCAGGTGAGCAGGTCATGCAGGGTGCTCAGTCCTGCAAGGTGGAGACACCTCGGGACTCTGTCCAAAAACACACTTCAGTGGGCAATAAAATTTTAAGTACATAAGTTGCTTTCTTATCTGCCGTGTGACTCTGAATTTGCTTGTGGTTAAGCACATGCTTTGCTCAATCTGGGCCTGACTGCTCTGCAGGTTTCAGGACTGACCCCATCTGAATTTGGTATTTCCATCTTCCCAAGCTTTGTAGTCCGGACTCATTGGTAGCTGACACATAGGAGCTGCCACACTCTGTATTATGCCTTTCCCAAAAGGGAAGGAATGAACTAGATCCCATGAATCCATTGTTACAAAAGAAGAATTCAAATGAGGGTTATTTGTTTTGCAGAGAAGCCATCAGCTTCTGATCAAGGCAAAATGTAGTAAAAAAAAAAGAAGAAAGTGACTGGTAATTGGCTCTTTTAATAATACTCTGCAGAATAGCTGAAGTTCTTGACATACATGATAAGTGAACACCAAAACTGCGGTTTCTCTGGACATAGGTTTACACCTCTTTTAAAAAGAAAATATATTGATGCTGGTTTTAGTGATCTTCACACAAAAGGATTTCTGCATTCAAATTACAAATGCACAAAAGAGAGAGGAGTAGGAACTACAGGACTGCTTTCTAGCTTGATACTGATTGTATATGTGGAATTGACAGACAGACTTGTGATTGCTAATTAGGAAGGGGACAATTCCTTAGCTAGGAAGACATTTCTATTCAAATTCATGTATTTCCACATTAAAAGAGGATTATAAAATTATTAACCTTTTTATGTTCCCATTAACAATCATATTTCCTAGCATCTCAACATTTAAATTTAAAAGATTTTTATGCACTGTCTGGAAAATGATTTGTATAAACAGTTTTTCTTTTACAATCTGTATTAAAAATAAGGCAGTCAGACGTTCTGCTGTTGGCAAGAGGCAATTCAAATCATCACCCTCACGGTCCTTCTAATCCAGCTGTGTGTTTACAGAGGAGAAAGTGCACGTAGGCACCTTGTGTCCCCAGCAGAGTAGAACTGGAGGGTGTTTTGCCTATGGATTTTGGCTTTTCCTGAAATGTGGATTTTCCTGTAATGCATTACACCTGGTTTTGGTAGGAAGACTGCGGGGAGTTCCCCGTGGAGGCAGAGCTGCAGCTAACTATGAACATTTCAAGGGGTGCTCTGTGGCTGCTGGCCCTGCTGGCTGGCAGTTGGCAAGTCACGTCCCTCTGCCTGTCACCATCCTCTTGGTCAGAAGGGGAGCTGGAGACAAAACCCCTTTTCTCCAGCAGATCAGCTCTGCTAGTTGTGCTGTATGGGTTCCTTTTGCCCCACAAGTTTATCTGGAAGGCCTTGGATTCATGCCTGGAAGCCTGTGGCTCCGTCACTGTGCTGTAGAGCTGCTCTGTTACCAAACCACTGACATGTCTTCAGTGATGAGGGACTACGCGTACAATACAGTAAAATAATGCCTCAGTCCTGCAAGCCTGACATCATCCTTTCCCCTCCTTTTCATTTCAGGTAACTCCTCAGCAAGCTGTAACAACCTTTCTTGCTTCCTGTTCTCAATTACTGTAAAGGAACTTTAAGTATTAATTAGGTCCACTAAGGACACGTACCAAGTCTTCCACTAGATTTGGAGGAATATTTTAGTTTGTGCTTACTGGGCTCAGAAACAAACCCAGCCCAACAGCCCCATCCAAGAGGCAGTCATGCTGAAAAGCAGAAAAACTCAAGCAGTTTTATCAAATGCTGGAGAGATCTGAGCAGTGGGATGCTTGTAGGAACAGATTTCATCCTACCAGAAGTCTCGGGTTAGTTTAACCTTAGCTTCACGTGAAGTATGAGCTGTCTGGGATCGGACAAGTGGATAAAAAATGCATAGCTTTTTCATTTGAGCCTTTTAAAAAAATAATCTAATGATTTCACTCTGTGTGTGTTAAAAACCTTGCAAAGCACAAACTCATTTCTTATCAGACTAAGAGTAATGAGCTCATTTAAGTCCATAGTATTTCAAATGACTACTCTTCAAAAACCTGACCATCTAAGGAGCTATTCCTTCCTGCCCAATATGCCTTTTATATTTCAAACAGTCTCCTGATAAAATTATTGTATTGTTTCTCTGTGTGAAACCCTAATTCATTTCAACTGACCTGTCTTCTTTTTTTTGTCAGGAGTGCTGTCGAATAGAATCTCAGAAATTACTTTCCTTACTATTGGGGGAAAAAAGAGCTTTCACCAAGACATGCTATCATGCTTACCTGATCCGAAAACAAATTGTCACTAAACGTTTCTAAAATAAAATTTAAAGAAGATTTACATATTAGGCTCTTTTCAGTATGATTTATAATCCACTCACCTAAATTTCTAAAATTACTCATATATAATTACATACCCAAATTTAATGCAACTTTTTATTTGAAGTCTTATTTTTCTATTACCCCTGAAGACACTGGTAATTTTTGTTGTAGGTCTTGTTTGATGGTACTGTGCTGTTAAACATATCAGCACATTCCTGAACTACAGACTCATCAGGTGAGACTTTCAGATAGTACGGCAATATGAGTGAGATGGACACATTGCATACATTCATAAAAGCCATTCATTAAAATTTCTACCCACGATACAGGACACAGCTTGTTTCAACACACGATGAAGACTGAGTATGGAAGCTTAAGTACTGATGAAGTAAGTTTCTAGTAGTTAATTTCAAGGCAAAGTTTTTCAAAGTTATGATGGATGCATCCTCTAGAAATCTCATCAGTGTTTTTCTAATTCCCTACACATCACTTGCTCGCCTGATTCTAAAATATGTGAGCCCTCCTGCTTTGTAACTCATTCAGTATATTCAAACATATTTTCTGTTTCTACTTGGAAGTATAGAAACCAAAAGTTTAAACCATATTCCTAAAACAGAAAAAGGCAGTGTGTACTATACATCTAGTTTTCCATCTCATTCATGGTAATTATTCTTGTGCAGATAATTTTAGTAATCTTGTTTGGGTATTTTACGATTTCAGATTTTGAAAGACTCCTAAATGCAACAGAGTAGGGAATACAAAGGCAAGACCTCTATGGAGAGATGCTAATAAGACAGCATGTGTAAAATGTTCACCTAGAGACTGTATTGATCATAGAAGATCACCTTAATCATAGATGAAAGGATGCCAATACTAGTTAAATACAAAGAATGATTGGTAGGGGGCAGGGTGGGGGGGAAGCGTGCTTATATATATTGCATAAATATATAAAATAAGAGGTCTGGAAATTTTACATTAAAAAGATAATAATTGCAGATCAGTGGTACCAAGCATTTCCAAAATTACCCACCGTAAGAACAGCAGTACTGTGATATTGTGCTGCTTCAGTACAGTTTTTAAGCCTCTAGGGGAAGAGAAAAAGCAGGGCTGTGATAATAACAGCAAAAATAAACTAAACCAGCAGGGAAATGAAGTTACAGGCCAAGATGAGAACACACACTCTTGTTTACAAGTCTTGCATAAGAATGGCAGGGATGAATGTATTATACGAGATCTGTTCTGCTGCTGTCTTCCTACAAGTCTGAACTAGACCTGGCAAAAGGATGAAAATAGTATTTGGCAAAGGCTTCAAGTAACTCAAAATCTGCCTTGGCTTCAATATGAGTTGCAGTGGAACATGGTAATTTTGAAATCCGTAGGAAAGAAATATTCTGGGAAGAAAACTGTTTTACTTGGAAGATCTTTTTTTGAATGAAGAAAACATTTCATTCTGAAAATATGAGAAGATACAAGAACAAAGAACTGGAAACAAAGAAAAGTCATTACAGTTATAAGTAATTCATTTCACAATGTCAAAATGGCACCAAGCTTTGATCTTTTTTAGCATCAGTATTGGGGAACAGGAGGGTTGAAGAGATTTGGGAAAGCGAGAGCACCTCTCCTCTAGAGGAGGAACATACCAAGCAGACTAAGAGGATTAGAGAGCTTCTGACCATGCCCGTTGAAGTGGGTACTGCTTGCTTGGAAGGCCAGGCTTGCAGTATCAGAAATATTACCAGACGAGCTCTATTTTGTTCTTTCCCCCAAGTGTGCTTCCCCACCCCCAGCTACAGGTTTAGTGTGCAGGTTTAGGCTGCTTTCCCTCACGTGCCCTCATTAACCAGATCTTCAGTTCATGCTTGCATCTCTCACTTAGTATAGTTGCTGTCACCAATAATATATTCTCTTTGATTCCCTTCTTCACTTTCTTCCCTCCATGGCCCTCCAGAAGACATCAAGAAATTCGCATTTCTATCTTAACAGTGCACAGTGAAGATAACTCATGACACACACAACTGGGAATGACATCACAGACAAGTCTTATTTGACATATATGCAGGAGTGCCCTACATAGCTCCTTTGGCAAAGCACTGCTCCCCAGTCAGCCGGATTCCTCTTGTGATTATAGCCATTCAGTTAGGATTTTCAAAGCAATCTCTGCATACCTTTAGTGAAATGGGGGAAATCAGTATTCCTCCACTCCAGCCTTCTCCCATCCCCCAGTAGAGAGATTTACAAGGAAACAGGTTTTTAAAAATAACTATTCAAACAGATAGAAAGTGCTGGAAACGTTAACATATCTGTATTATGTGTTATCATATGCTTTGTGTCATTAGTGGTTTCAGGTACGCCTATATTCTTCTACATGAGACATTTCTTACTTGGAAAGCTAGTCTTTGGTCTCTTTTGGGTTCCTTATTTTTTCCAAGAGAAAACAGGTGGGTTTGTTTCAACATTTAGTTTTGCAATGCTGCCTGAGCGAGTGTTCTATCTTGAAATATGATTTGCTTTGGAAGACTTTCCAGACTTCTCTGGTTGCATCCAAAGGTCTCCTCAGTCTGCCAACACACAACTAAAGCAACCAAAGCATTTAGTCACTCCAAGACGACTGCAGGTGTGCCTAAAATTTAGCTTGTGCTTCAGGTTTTTTGTGCCTAAGCTGGTGACAGAGCACAAAGCACCTCCAAAGATTAAAGCCACGATTTCAATGTGCAGCCTCCAACAGATGTTGTTTCTTAGATTATTCAGTAAAATAACAGACTTAGCTACTTTGTTTCTCCAGCGCTTGCTGATGAATTTTTAGAACGATGTCATTGTACTTCTCAGACTCATATTAATACAATGGATTCCTTGTGAAAATTGGTGTGACAATGGGGAAAATGCATCAGATTTACAATGAGGGGATTAAATCTGGGGTGTGACTGTCTTTGCCATTTAGAAGGATTTTACAGCAGGTGCCACTCAGATTAAAAATATGACTTTATAGGAAAGCTAAAGACAAAACACGTGGTTAATACAACCTTGAGTTCACATGCAGATATCCAGTGTTCAAAAGGTAAACATCTAGCTCAAACATTGTAGATAAATACAGTCGAGTTCAGTGTGAGAGTAAAATGTAATTATATCAACACACATGGACCACTAAAGGACAGCAAGAAGAGAACTTCTTTCTGGTCACAAACAATTAGCAGCTGGCTGACATCCCACAGCTGGAAGACCAGCATCCTTTTTTACATTTTATCCTAATGAGTGCAACTGTGGAAACAGCATTATTATTTATGTAGGCCCTGGTCCAAGACAGCACTTAATCTTATCAGCAGGAATTTTAACCCCAACATACGGCTGAGGCAAATAGGTTAGGAAGATTAAAGAGCGATTAGTTGTTCACAGCCACGGTTCAGGAAAGTGTTTGTGTGTGCAAAGAGCAATTCGCTGTGTAGGTCCTGGAGACTTCCAGCCCAGGATTTCTTGTTGGCTTTACCCTGGGAAGGGTGAAGGAGTAGGAGTAGTACCTGCCAAAGGGGGCAGCTTCCGGAGGACACTGCCTGCTCTTGGGAGCAGCTGGAGTAGGAACAGGCTAAAACAGCACTGGCCAAACCAGCAAGCAGCACAGCACGACACTGCTTTCTTTGCCTCTCCCTTTGCTTGCTCTGCAAAGTCTGGCTCGGTCATGCTGACAGCCGGTTCAGTGCCTCAAGAAGTTGTAGCTCAGGCTGCACAGGCTTTATGTCTTTCTCTGACTCACCCTTTGGAGGCCTTGCAGCAATGCAAAGAAATCGCCAAGAAAATAAAATTAGGTTTTTACACTTTGGATACGTAGTGTATTTATTGATCTGAAAGGGAAGCCTGGTGGGGAAGCAAATGAGAAATGCAAGTGAAGCCACCCACTACATAAACTCTTACAATTGGCTTGGGTTGTTTTTTTGGTGAAAGGCTATTTGGTCAGCAAAGCTTACTTTTCCATTCTGTGTGTCAGTATCTCCTGGAGTGTAGCATCTACCTGTAACTTCAAGAATTATCTTTGCTTTAGTAGCTGTGCCTTCCACGCTGTGCTACAGGTCTCTTATTTTTTCATTGAAATTGTAAACCTTCATATCCACCATTTGTTTTAATTTACTGCATGGCTGCCTTTGCCTGATCATTGGATCTAGCTGAAACAATACTAAAAAAGCTGTACTTGTAAACTCCTTGTGCTTTCTTTTAGCTTTTTATCCTTGTGTCCTCTTTTTCTGAACGCCTTTTGTAACAGCAGTATTACATTTTCACAAGACTTTTAAAGTCCTTAATTTTGACCTTGGAAAATTCTTAGCCTTTTGTTTTAATGTTTTCTTTCAAGGTATTGTTTCATTCTTTATGCAAGGAAGAAACAAAATTAATGCAAATAGAGGGAAAGTCTTAAGCAAATCATGTGTTTTGCTACTTTAGCCTTCTGATACAGCTCTGCTGTACTACTCGGAGTCTTTCATCTGCTTTGTGAACACTCATGATTATTTTGGAACAGTTTGGAGAGCTGCTGCCCAATTACTTCATTGCAACATCCCAGCTAAGCAGCTTTTCTAGGCTGTGTGAAGGCTTTGAGTCCACTTAGAAAAGTTAGCCAGGTTATTCTGAAGTGCCTTCAGTGGTGATTTAATTTAATTTGACCCACCGCCTTGAAACAGGCTAAGTTCCCTGGGCCTATCAGGGCACGCTGCCTCCAGGAAGGCTGGCGGCACAGGCTGGTAGAACAAACTTCAGTTTAGCTACACCATCACAGAAAGACAAGTAAAATCACCTTTATGAAACCAGCAATATTCTCATTCACAGATCTACCCTGAAATGGCTTTCTACTGCCATCTTTGTTCTTTTTTGTCATCGGGGAGTCTCTGTTCTATACATTACCAGGTATATGTTTGGTATACAGTATTTGAAAGAGTCTTCATTGGATTTTATTTATCTCAAGACAAAGAATCATAGTAAATAACCTGTACAGTTATGTCTAGATTAAAGCAATATCTCCTCATGTGATTACAAGCCCACAAAAGCCCAAGGCACATATGCAGGTCCGTAACACAGTATTTATCACCACAATAACTAATTTCAAGCTGCCTGTTGATTCTACCATTTTTTTCCATTAAAATACACCGAAACACCCGTCTTTATTTTCCCTTTTAGACACCTATGAAATCCATAGTCCTGCTCTGGGCTGGTGCCTTCCGTGTTACTGGGACACAATCACGTGGTCTTATTTGTGAGGTCCTAAGTACTTGGTGTGCATTACTTACAGCTGATATTACCCAAAGGCAAGCCAGATTTTAAAATATGCATAATGAAATATTACTTCTTGCAGACCCATTATTACTTAGACCTTAAAGAAATAGTATATCAGACAGGTTAAAGCTCCTCATTGATAAGAAAAATCAAATTAGCCAAGTTTGGTGGCTGAAGTGTTGTGACATTATATGTTTGGCTCATCCTTTTTTCTTTTTCTTTTCTCCTTTTTGTTTTTTAATGACCTGATTCATAATCCTTAACTCACACAGTATGTCATCCTATCTTTTTGCCCAAGACTTGAATGGTATGTGCCGTTCTGTGCTCTGAAAGGGCTAAATTGCATTTTTTAAGTCAGTGATGTAAGCACCCTTATATTCTCATCACCTTGAGAATGGCTGAAGGTGCACAGAAGCCTTGGCACACCTTCCCATATCCTTGCGGCATTTTACAGCAAATGTTCTTGACAAAGAAAGAGCCGAAGTCACATGCTGTAATTGCTTAAAGGATACGACAAGGTGTGCCAAAAATTTGGTGTTTCTCAGAGCAATCCAGCCCAGCCCAAATGTATTATTTAATGCACTCGGCAGCCTATAAGACACTTGCAGAGAGGTTACATGGGGTTAAAGAAGACCCTGTACAAAGCCCCTGTATAGAGGCAAGTTTAACTCAGGGGAAAACCCGATGCAGTCCCCCAGGAGCAGAATCTGGCCTGGAATCAAAAACACAACAGCACAAATTCTCACCTACCCGCCTCACTGACCAAGAGACGATTTACCTGCTGTTTGCAATACAGACCAAAGTCACCTGCACTTTTCCTGCCAACAAAGTTATCAAGCCAGCTTTGAAATTTATTGCTGGCAATGTAAAAAGTATGAACACCCCAAAGTGATTTTTATGGCTCAAACTCAATTTGCAGCATGGGCTGCAAAGCTCACAAAATCCAACCTTTTCTTCTCTATGGCAAATTGAGCTTGCGCTGGATTTCTGGCATTCTCTTTCCTCCGCTTCAGAGAAGTAGTGGGGTGTATGTCCCACACAGATTATTTGTGCAGAGGTTCTCATCTCCGTCAGAGACCCAGCTCTCCCCTTCACTTGGTTAAAGTCCCCTTGAACCCCAGCTGGGGGACAGTGGAGGAAGCCCTGTTCCGAGCTGACTTATTCTACAAGGATCTTCAAAAGGACAAGGGAAAGGAATCCCTCTAAGAGCCTGCATTTGAAAACTCCTATGTACACTCTCCAAAGTGATTGCCCTGGGTGATTTTAAAAGACAAGGGTGATGCTGAAGAGGTAACGGAGCCTTGTGAAGGGAGATTCCTGCTTTCACCATTGGTGGCCATCGTGGTCCACAGAGCAAGGGTTTAATCCAAACTATAAATATGCAGGCTGAGCTGAAGTACCCATGGTGATCTTGTAAGATTCCTCTCTCCCCTATCAGTCAGTAAAGTCTGTAAAATAAACTCAGCGCAGGACTAAGAATATTGTGTGCCTTACTCTGAAAGTTACTGAAAGAAAGGTATGTAGTACTTCTGTTATATTTTTTTAGCTATTTCAGATGCTTTTTTTTGTTAAGAAAATATTTTACTGCTAATAAACATACTGATGATTCTAAAAAAACCCACCTCTGTTCTCAGATTTTTAAAAAACTCCTCATATCGATCAAAGTATGGCAAATATTGTAAGAAGGATACATTTTAAATTAAGCAGCATAGAATCAACTTGGAAATTTCAAAGCGTGTCATAAGATGCTTTGAAAACATTTCAATCAACCTTCACATGGCTCAAAAATCCCTCGGTTCAGATTTCACATAAACAAGCTTGCCCTGTCCTTACTGATGCTGCAAGGACTACCAACAAGGTGCTAATGAAGATTTTGTGTGTGTGTGTGTGTGTGCATGAGTAGGGATGTAGCTCTTAACAAAGAATTTGACTAATCTGACAAGGTCACTTCTATATAAGCAGCCAAACATCTGTCAGCCTGTAATGACTTCTTCTGATCAATAATGACATGGCCAGATTTGAAACTGGCAACCCGGAGGCAAAAGGCTTTGTACCCTGTTACTAATCTCCTGAGCTTTCCAGTCCCCTCTGAGGTACTGCTTTCTAATGAATACATTCTACATTCAAAATGACAAATGGCTTCAATTAAAAAAAAAGATCTTTGGGAAAACATTCCCGTTGTTGAGCGAACGACCCTACAGTATTACTCATTTATTCTTTTAGGCCACCGGAGTTAATATGTCAGTTCTGTAAATTAAATGTTTCTGTGTGAATCATGAAGAAAGATGCCTGGGAGCCACATTGCCCTGGGACACGAGCCATTCCTCCTGCGCTCAGGATGAGGTGGGAAGCATGGGCTGGTGAGGGCTGGGATCTTCAGAGATGTACCTCCGAGAGAATCATTAGTATTTATAGAATTAAAGCCCTACCTCTCTTAAGGCTTTAATTGTTACTGGTGCCACTTGTAAAAGACAGCAAGGATTGCAGACACTGTGATAGTAATGGAACTGGGTGAGCTGTTACCATGAGAGGGAAAGCTCACTGTTTCTCTCATTACTGTGAAGCTGTAGGAATAAGGTAGAAAGGCCAGCTTCCACAAAACTGAGCTTTTAACAAGTTTTCCTTCTTTACTCCTCATCCCAGATTATTTTTCATGCCGTTACCTGCACACAAGGACTTTCTTTCAGCCTTGGTGGCTGGCAACAGATGGAAAGCTAATGCAGGGGTCTAAGTGTACAATAGCCTGCTTTGTGTGCCCCACAGGCCTTCTGACCACTTCAATTGTGCGCTTTTCAAAGTTAAGCCTTTAATTCAGATATTCAGGGTCTGATCCTGACGTTCCCCCTGAAGGCTGAGGTCAAGTGAAAGCTGTGCAGATCCAAATATTCCTCAGAGATGTACACACCAAGCAGTCCCGAGTCCACCTGAATCACAGAGTAGCAAATTCTGGAGGTAAGGAGGACAGACTATGCTAAAAGAATTATAAATCCTTGCCTTGATTTTGAGCAAAATATTTTAGAAGCATATCGTTGTGGTAGGGCAACAAGAAATGCAGTGTAGTTTACTGGCTCACATAACTCAATAAAGCTTAAGTATTTTTGAAGGAGCTGAACAGGGACAGAGGCAGGGACTCTACAGCAGCACTGAAGTTTTTTGCCCTGAGCTCTTCGCTGCTGAGGCTTACGGAGGATTGGCACGCACCCGGCAGCCCCCAAATCCTCAGAGCTAGTCAGGCTGTGATCAGCTATCCCAGCATGACTTCGAGCAGCCCCACCACTTTACTTCCCACTCTTGTCTCACAGCTGGATGACACAGGAGCAGCCGACAGATTGCCCGGCTTCACTCCGCCTGTGCTGCCCTGAGCTCTGTTGTGCAAAGAGGTCCTCATCCTGCTCTCTGTCATTGTTACAGCTGCCCCCGGGATAGCTCTATCAGGTCACCGTTTGAATCTCTGATGGTTTGCACCCTGTCGCCCGCTCATTGAATTCCACCAGCATCTTAAACTTGGTCACCAGAGGCAAACTGGGTGTGAAACGTTACCATCTGAGCTCTTCTAAAATGGTTCACAGCTTCTTCTACTGGCATAAGTGGGACAAAGCAGAAGGCTGTGGGAAATTAGACCATAAGTTTTAAAGTGGCTAGAAGCTGATCCAGAGGGTTATATTGTCTGTAAAAGAGGACTCACAGACAAGAAATCACATTACCACTTTGAAACCTCTTCTATTCATGACATTGATGTGAAACAGGAGTTTTCCCTTCCTTTCTCAAAACTATTGGGAGAGTTTTCTACAATGGTTGGGTCCAGCAATTTCCATCTGTCTCGCTTTAAGTTCAGGAGTTACCAACTCTATACTCATCTCAGCTCTTTGAAAAACCTTCAGAGATTATTATCTTCAATTCAGATCAGTGAGGTTTTTACGTAATGAGCTCTAATAGAAACAATTTGGTTGCTTCATAAGGAAATACTAAAAGGAAATAAAGATTCTTGTTGTTAATTGAATAGCTGAAGAAGGCCCTACACAGCTGAACTGCTGCAGTGCTGGGTCCTGTCTATGCTTATTTCTGTAGAAGCCCAGAGTAAAAAACTGCATTGGCAGTTCAAATGAGATCCTGATCGCCTGGAATCCTCTAGATATGATTACGCTCCCAGTCCAGGAAAACTAATACCTACAGGCCTTGTTCATTAGCAGCAATGCCACTATGAAAGAGACTGTATAAGGGGGACTGCATTTATGGAAGCTGAATGTCTACGATGACACAAAGTTAGATGTTATCACAGCATGTCCTACATGCTTAGGCAGTACTATACAGTTTTCATAAATGTGAAATTACCTAGCTCAACTTTCACAAGAAAAGTTGCAGCTAAGTTGTTAGTACCAAAAAGCAGTGAGCTAATAGTAAAAGACCACGCACCTTATTCCTGTCTTAATTGTATTATGCTCTGTGGCTTGAAACTGTAACAAAGTCAAATGCACAATAAAGTTTTCCATTAATGATCTAAGATGCAATACAGCTGGGGAATAGCTGGTTTGGCTATTGGCTAAACTCTAAGAATTTTTGGGCACGCCATTACTCTGCTGTACCTTGTACATACACAGAAGTTCTGTTGTGTATGTACACAGTGATTCTACACTTCACCATTAACTGAATCCAGGATGCCCAACTTACAAAACATCACTCTGCATTTACAGGAATTCATTTAAATAAGAATTTCAAAGGTCTATCCAGTGTAACACTCCATTCAAAGTCTACTACCCCAAGCATAGCAGTAAGCAGGTATAAAACCTTGGCCTGAGGAGGTTTTTTTAGCTCTGACATTGAAGATCTGGAGCTTGAAATACACTATAGCAAGATACCTGTGCTATAATTTATTTTATCTTTGTTACAAATTTGAATTCTCTGGTGCTTCTCTTCTACTGTATGAAACACTAAGGAGTCTGTTCAGATTTACAGTTCATTGATCTGTGCTGAAAGTATCTATTATGATAAGCAGAGGAATGAATGGAAAGGAAAATTGTCTACCAGCACTCTCAAAGAGGTGAATTTCTCAAGAACGGCAATCATTAAAGTTATAAACCAGCTATGTTTTGCAAATGTAGGTCTGAGATCATTTCCCCATCAGCTCTAGTAAATCGCATCATACTTGGGTGTATCTGTCAGTATATTAACGTCACTATTAAACATCTGATAGAAGCAGGGTGCCTGCAGAATCCGAGTGTGAGACATGAACACCAGCAGTAAGACAGCAATTCAGTGGTAAATGCATTCATTTTTGTTTGGAAGCAACTACACAGAGCAATCTGAACTGTAATTCAAAGATGTTAGAAGCATTCAGAGAGCTTTAATCTCAAATAGCACTAAACATCACTACAGTTACTTACACAGCAGTCCAAACTACTACGTAAGAAGTCATTTAAAGGCTTAAGGTAGTTTAAGGATTTTGACGCTTACACCAATACCGCCATCACACTTGCTTCATAGTTCACTACTACTTTTTACATCATTTTTATGAAGANTTCAAAAAAAATCAAGACAAACTTTTGTGCCAGCTTCAGTCCTGTAGTTTTCTAGTTCATGTAACTGGTATGATTTGCAGTACTAAGAAAAAACTCACCTTGTTAGCTAGCTTGCCTATCTCCCTGAATACATGCTGAGAGCCAGGATCCAAAGGGTTGACACTCTCTGAAACTGTATTTTATTCTCATAAGTACTGCAGAGTTACCTTAGCAAGAGAAATGTGAAGAACCTTCCTGACTGCCACAACACATCAATGCTAACCAAGCACTATCTGCAGGATCCTCATCAGCCCAAGTTTGTAGCTCAGCTGCACCTCAGCATCTGGGATCAAGATTATTGGCAACAACTGCTGATCTATTTGATTGTTATCATGCTTGGGGGTGGCACTGTCTCCTTTCATGTCTATCAGCACTTAACAGACAATAACAGTTAATTGTAATTAGTAACCATCACTAAACCTGTGTCAAAACTCCACTTCAGATTCCTGGCTGAAATAGTAGCAGCGTGTATAAACTGCACACATCTCTCTGTTCCTCCCAAAACAAGGGAGGTTTTCCACTTTTCTGGGCAGGATCAGCTGGAAGATCCTTAGTGCTTGTGAGATGTAATGTGATGTTAGAAGAACAGAGGAGGACAATAAAAGGACCTAGATCTTACCTGCCCTTTCTCTCTTGCTCTGCGTGCTAGGTGGCTGCACCTCAGCATCTTGGCAGCTGCGGCAGCTCACTGAGGTGGAGTGAGCATCTTTGGAAGGGTTCTCCTGCATCACTGGCTTAGGCTCTCTTGGCTCTTCCAAGCTACAGCTGAAGTAAGGAAATGGAGACTTCAACCCAGTTTCCAAAGGAGGAATGCCACTATCGTGAGTTATCACAACTAGCACCGAGTATTTTCTACACCCTACAAACCCAAAACCAACTCAGGGATGCTGCAGTGCAGGATTTAAAGTGCACCTGCCCTGTGCAATGACTTATGTGTTGAAATGTCTCAGGGTGATCACTCAGACAGCCAAGACAGTGTAATCACCCTGCTGAAAAGCAGGGCAAGCCGCCATGGGAAGAACAGGGTAATACTCCAACTCTCTTCCATCTCCTACTGAAGGCCAGGCAACCTGTCAGTGGCATGGACGATAGTTAGTGTCAGTAGCCTACACTCAATACACCCTGGCATTAGAGTAGTAGCTGTCATTGCATAATTAAAGCTTCCCTTCTCTCATCTGTCTGCTTAGGAAGCATCTTGGGAAAGACAAAATGGACTGGGAAATAAGAGTTGCTGAGGTAAGCAGGGACACCATTGGTCTCAAACAAAGAGCTGGAACAAATGGAAATGAAAAGTGTCAAGAGCAAAAATGTTGTCAATGGTTTGGACTTAAAAGTGCACAGCAGACTACCTCTGGGGAATCAGTAAATGCTGCCTAACCAGTACCTGCATTGTAACTCAAACATCAGTACCTCCACAGATTCACAATTCATTCAGAGATGACTGGTCTTACTCTGGATTTCCAAATCACAGTGGGAAAGCAGTAGGTGTACAGCTGGTTGTGAATGGATTCCTATCCAAAAAAACAACCAGGAAACAATACAACTCAAAGTCCACACAGGTGGAGGCTGGACAACCGGTGATACACTTGAACAGCCTGGAAGCTGGTTGACAGGGCAAGGAGTGCTGCAGTCAGACAGCAATGTAAGACAGCAATCAGCTCATTTTTCTGAAATTTCAGTCAGAGGAGAGGAACCTACGGCAATCTGGGAACATGGAGATGTCTCTCATTTTATTTAATCACAGTGGTGGAGAGCAGCCTCCCATTTCTGTTGGGGCTTCTGGCCAGATGCATGTAGCACTTCTCCACCTGGAGTGGTGTTGGTGGTGTTCCTGGAGGGACCTCTCACCCTCTCCAACACCAAGCACTTTGCGACCATTGCCATATGCCTGCTCAAACGTCTAGTTCTGATTGCCCAAGATGGTGCCACTCCCCCTCTCTTTAACCTTATTGGGAGCATAAAAGAGAGAACTCCTATCCACAGCCTCCTCATTACGACCCACAGTGTGGTGCCCTTAAATAACACCTTTTTTGTGTAGGTCTAATTGGCCAATATATAGTAGCTGCTATTGGCTCCTCTGAATACTCACACAGCACACTGGGCATGCATGCATGTAATTTATCATGTCAAACTCATTTTCTTTGACACAGTATTGTTCCTGCCTTTCTTCTTCCAGAGAGTTATTATTCTGTGTGAATTTCCTTTGTAATTAAGTGGCTTGGTTGCCGTTCCCAGCTCTGGAAAAATGACAAAGGGAAAAACCGAAAGAGCCACCGCCTCAAATTGGTTTGCATTCAGTAGGGTTGCCTGCCATTTGCAGAGACCAGCAGATGTCAGCCTAAATTGAAAAATGGAAAAGAAATACTGTATCATAATGTTAGCATCTCCCATGCCAGATGGGAGCCTTACACAACATGGCAGGAGCAGTTAGCCAGCAGTGGTTAAAATTCAGCGTTGGAACAAGTACGGTTACGCTGCACGCACCGATAGCGTATTTTGATTATAGAACTTAATTGTATCATAGATCAATGATAGTTTAATTTATGAGGATTGATTTTGTTAATTCAAGCAGTTCAAAAGGCACTGTTAAAGCTTCAGCTCATTTAACTGTATCTGACTTAAGCTTTGCTCATGCTATCAGAAGATAAATGACTGTATATAAACTAATATCTTCACCCTCCTATTCGTATATTTATTTCAGCATCTGTCACTAACTGTGAGTTACATTTAAATGCAAAGTGTTAGTTGGGCAGGATACAGCACTGGGCTTTGGATACTTAAGATCCAGTAACAAAAGCATCACAATTATTTGCACACACACATTTACGGATTCTTCTGATGTTTTATTATTGCCATATCCCTGAATTTCATAATAGATACTTGTTGCACTCATATTAAACAGCAACAGGACAGTTGTGAATGCTGTGTCAGAAGAAAAAAAAGGATGGGCAAGCCTATCCAAGACATGGTTTATGTAGACCATAACTTACCAGCTATGGTACACAAACTTGACATCCAGTACAAGCAAATATAATGTTAAGTTTCCAAGAGTCTCACGGGACTCTTTCTTGAAGGTCCAGATCACAAAGCCAGGGTTTGCATGAAAACCTTAACATTTACTCAAAATTTCCCTCCAATCCACTGCATACACATTTCTATCCCTTGTTTTTCAGGCAAAAGATCTGAGAGTTAGAAAATCAGGCAAAGAAAACCCCAACAAAAAAACCCAAGCTCATTTTTTTTTTTGCAAGTAGAGTATGTTTTTTGAGCCCTAAGAGTTCTCACCATAAATGTGAAAGCAATTTCCTGAAACAAGTCAAATCACAGGGAGGGACTGGATTGTCAGCTTTAAATAGACTGTTTTCAAGGAAAAACATTTGTACGCTCACTTTAATTTCACACTGATTTTTGCTTCTTCCCCTGTCTCTTGCTTATCCTGACAAAATCAGGCAATACTCATTCCATTCTCTTGCTACCTGTGATGAGCCAAATCTACACAGGATGCACCTTCCTGCAACCTCTGTGCATTACAGTGAATCTGAGTAGACTTTTGTCACTACAACCAGGCAATCAATAAACATGGGTTTTCACTTCTTTGTTTTACAGTTTAATCCCATGCTTATCCTGTAGCACTTGCAATGGAGTTGGGGGAAGGAATAGTATCATAGAATCATAGCATATCTCGAGTTGCAAGGGACCCATTTATTCATCTTATGAAAAACCAAGGAAAAGAGATGCATTTTTCTACAGAGACCCAGCGAATCAGGAAGGCTTCACAATATGACAAGCATGAATTCTGCAGAGATGCTGGAAAAGCAAATAAATCATCTTTCTGTCAACAAAGTGTCATATCACAGGAGACTAGAAAATGGAAAGCTTTCCTAATATCTACTCCGATTCAACAGCATTGGTCGAAAAATGAGAACAAAATCTTATCTATCACTATTAATTTTGTGTTGTAATGGAAGGGGAAAGTTCCTCTTCCCTCCACCCCCCTGCCATACCAGCTCCTCAAGTCAGCTTTGCTTCACCTGTTTTGAAAAACAGTGCTGACTCAGAGCATCTGATGCTTTCTTGAGCTTTGGAAAGAACAGCAGAAAAAAATCATTATATAGTTGACAATCATAGCATTGCCAAACCCACAAGTTACAAAATGAAATCAGGGCACAAAAAGAGAATGGCACCCAGGGAAAGATTAGCCCACAAATTGCAAGTTGCATTACAACAGCAATAACCAATAAAAGGGATAAAAAGCAAAATGAAAATAATGGTCCAAAACACATTCTTTGCATTCATTTCTGTCCCCTGTCTATTCCTTCCAAATCTTTAATAATTAAAATTAATTAAATTAAATAATTAAATAATTTATAATAATTAAAACCACACCCAGAGCCAAGTGATTGTGGTTCCAGGGGTCTTTCAAACGACACAAACAAGGTGCATCCAAGCTTTCCCCAGGCATGTCAGCCATCGGCTCTTTCCCAGGCCACACACTCCCAAACCTGTCACGCAGGGACTGTCCTGTCCCCTTGGATCAGGGAGCAGGACATGCCCTCACTGGGTCTTCATCTTTCTTTTGCTGGTTTCAGGGTTTCTCAGACAGATTTCCTTTCTACAGGACAGGTGGGAAGAGGTGATCGGACAACTCTGAGCTCCTAAATGGATGTAAGCTCTCCCCTTCAAACCACCACGAAGAATTGCTCTTGCTTCCTGATGGAGAGCAGGTCCCCCCCGCATCTCCCAAGCAGAGCGAGGCTCTTTCCCTGGAGGTGGCAAATTGGAGGGGACAAAGCAGAGCAGGCGGGCTGATCCTCTCACTGAGTTTTCGCATTTGAGTTGAAACACTTTTTCAGAACAAGCTTCATGCACCTCTCAGTGTTTCATCTTTTTTCAAGCTTTACCTGTAAGGACAACCATCTTGTTCCACCCCACCTCCCCCAAGACTTACCTTGTCTCTCCCTCTCCTCCTTCATGTAGCACAGCTATAGTAGCATATATCTGTGGGAAAGGAACCAAGCAGCAGTGAGTTGCAATAGGTTTCTACAGAATAGCACAAGGTCAAATTCATCTGGCTTAAAAAAAAATCATGAATATGGGAAAACATGCTCTGCTCATCACAAAAATCTTTTGGTTCTTCCCTTTGTGGCATTAAACCAGAAAACATGATAGAAATGCTTCATTTGGGTCAAAGGGGTGTGCTGAGTGGGTAAAATGGGACTGTCTAGCTAAAGAACAGCTTGAGTCACGCTGAAAAAAAATCAGTGGTGCATCCTCTCATCCCTCTCTGAAGAGCCAACTCAGCTAACAGGTAAAATACATTAGCAACACTAGAGAAACTCTAGTATAAAACAGAAGAAAGTTTAGACTTGCTGGTGTGACAGAATGAAACAAAAGAAGACAAAAGCCATATAGCCATCCTCTGCCCCATTCCCCATACGTAAGTGGGGACAGTGGAACTCATTTCCCCACGTCTTGCACCACCAGACTGACTGAAGCCAAAGGCAAAGCGTGCCCAGGTGCTGTGGCAATAGGATGCAGGTGCAGATTACCTGTGGTCACAGTCACCCATGAGTACGGTGGTAGGACAAAAATACTTTCTCAGTGTCTTTCCTGCTCTTTGTTTTATCTTTCTCACCAGCTGGCCTCATTCCCCCTTCCTTGAGAAGACCTGAGCTGAGTTTTAGCCCTCTGGAAATTACACATATCTCATGAATGCTAGCTAGCGAATCACTGCCCACAATCATTTTTCCCTTCTATTCAATTTTTTTCTTAATCCTGCTTTTTTTTTTCCTATGTTTTTCTCCTCTGTTTCAGTCTCTCTTGCTGCTTTCCAGTTTTGGATGCTCTCCTCCAGCAGCATGGCAGCTTTTAGCTCACCGTACACCTTCTTTCCTTTCTCTGTGAGGCATTTCCCTTACTGCCGACCTCTCTCTCTCCAGTAACATACTTAATTCTGTCATTATCAGGATGCATCTCACATCCAGGCTTTTAAGGTGTTTTTTTTTTTTGTTTTACATTCTCAACATAGTTTCTCCTTTTCTCCTTCTCCCACTTCCATTTTCTGTTGACATTCCCACACTGGGATCCTGCCGTGCAGCCACCTGTTAGGAAGCAGAGAGCAGGAGCCTCTGGGGAATGGACTGTCATATTTATCTGCTCAGCGCGAAGTTAGGGTGGTGGACAGGTGGTGTGCAACTCATCACAGCACGAGCATGAATGTATTAGACTGGCAGAAACGTTACAACTGTTTAAGCGGTGCAGATCCTGTAGGAGAGAGAAACTGGAAATCTGAAACAGAGCCACATGGTTACCAGAGGAACATAAGTGAACTCTTGACAGTGTAATTATACTCACCAGAGCACTCAAAAATAATTGCTATCCTTAAGAATCAAGATGCTTGTTTTAATCTTTATGGGGAAAACTGTTTTAGATAGTACTGGTACAAAGGAAGGAGAGGCCAGACAAAGCAAGATGCTTTCCTTTTGTTTTCATTGGGTTTGTCTTTAAGTCTTGAATTGTCACCCTTCTGTACAGCTGCACAATATAATAATTATCAAATTAGCTGCTATAAATCCCAAACTCATTCTATATGGTCAGATAAAAGGATCGCAAGGACACATGCCTGATAAAGATATTTAATTTGGAGGATTTTATATTGTCAGAAATATCTGGCAATTTATGTAAAACTGGCAACATACGAGTAAATCAAAGTGAGTTTCCAAAGCAAAATGTCACTGTTCTCTGAAAGATTATAGCAGCTCAACAATCTGGCTAGTTTTGCAGAGGAATTGGGTTCACAGCTCCTAGGAGAATAGCGGGAAGCTTTGTGACTTCAAAATGTGCAATTTAGATCTGCAAGCTGCAAGGAGAATCAGTCTTGTAATGCAACAGGGTGTGAAAGTGAGGGGATTTTTTAAAAGGGTTGCAAGTGTTTCTGTGAAAGCATTTTTGTATCTATTTATTTGAGCAAAACCCCTTTGAATTTTAAAGCGTTTAGCTTCAAATGTCTGGGGGACTCCAGAGGAATACATAGTTTCAAGCTAACTGTTTGAAATGCTGTGACAAATAGTCCCGCTCCAACAAGAAAGTATCGGACATCAAAGCAATCCCAGGAGGGGAGAAAAACAGAATCATTCAATGTACTTTAAATTACTTTTCGCAATCAAAATGTATAAAGCCATGTATGACACCAGATTAGGAGCTAGGGTCTCTGCGGTTACCAGTAGGTGTAGCTCTACTGAAGTTAGGTTTTATGCTGAAAGACTTGGAAGCCTCTTATTTATATTTTACTCTGGGTGTTTGTGGCACTTTCTGGTTTCATGTGGAACCCACCATCTAGAAGTTGTTCCTCTTCACACCGCTCTCAAGCTGGGTGTCCCGGAGCCGGGCAGGAAAGCCCAGGCTGGTGAGATGGAAATTGTAATTGCAATCCCTGTGTCACAGAAAGAGACACATCTGCCAGAGAAGCGGGGAAGGGAAAGGTGCAGCCTTGAAGGAAAGCTCCCCTGTAAGGCCCATGTGAATCAGCTTTCTGGGGGCGACTGAAGTGGTACAGTCACAGACCAGACCCTAAAGAGGTGCATGGAAACCTGGTCACGTTCGTAAAGTTTGTAAGACAAAATGGATCGGAGATCACACAGCACAAACCCTTAAAAACAAACACAAGGGTGTACTGAGGTGGTACAGGAAGATGCTGTTCCCAAGCCAATTCCTGTTATGCTCCTGGATTATGGAAGTAATAGGATTTGAAAAAAAATCCCAAGCATTCGATAAATAAACCAGTGAATTATTGACATAACAATGATGGTGGAAATTATGTTGCATGCTGCCTTCTCCAAAGAAACAGAAGCTCAGAGCAATATGGATGTAAAAATTGAGCCCTCATGAGATTTCACGCTGTGTCTGAAGTGAACAGGCAGGAAATAAAAGCAAGTTAAAATCATGGAAGTGTATGGGATTCCCTACAGAAAGATTGAAATAGTGCAGAAGAATTGACCACTTCAGAGGTGAACTGCTGTGATCAGTTCTGTCAGGTTCGAGAGACAGCTCCAACAACATCAGCACTTGCAACATGCTGTTCTCAGCACACATGAGCACACGCCTGGTACTGTAACTCTGCAGAGGATAGCCACCATGCCAGGGGAAGATCAAAACCCAAACAAAAATTTCTCATTAAGGGCGTTAGCTGGGAAGCGGCTTCATAACTAAGCTGTTGTTGCCAGCACTTTTGAAAATAATTGTGGGAAGAAAAGTAGTGAATTGGAGGGTGACGAAAGATTACTCCAAGACAGTCCTTTCACCACCAGACATCGTTATTTCAGTCAATAGTCAAGAAGCAAGAGCTATCCAATTTACAAAGACAGCAGCGTAACTAGTTATAGGCAACACTTTATCCTGAGGTCAGCGATCCACCCTAACGTTCAGTGGCTTAGCACCAAGTTACCAACATTGACTAGTTTTGGTCACGCTACTAAGATGACAAACAGACATCACTGTTATAATAATCACACTGGTTGCAGGCTATGAGACTCATGATCATATCTTCTAGAGGCCTGGAGGTGAACAGGTACAAACACAACAGAAGACTGACAAGAAAATGATTTGAGCAGGAACCTGGCTCTTAATCTGTCAGTGCTGTCAGGCACTTCTACTGTTCTGAGACTTCAAATTTTTATACTTTTTATATGCCTGCTGCAAATGTTAATTTTCTTCTGTCAAACATGTTGCTCTCTTCAATGTTATTGCAGTAAAGTACCTGCTGTGCATGTGTTGCTCCATATAGGTCTATTCCATCAAATGGGAAGAGTGACACACATACAGTTCAGTATTTATTCAGACACGGCCTTACCCATTGCTATAACCACAAAACCAGCTCCCCACTTTTAGCTTCCCTCAATGTGTGCTGAAAAATTGTTGGACATTTTTCCTAGAATTTTTAATGCCTATCTTGGCATTTTAATGGCAAAATATAATCTCATTATTTTCTTAAACAAATATTTTTTAATAGATACTATTTGGCTTAAATTCAGCTCAGTAATTCTCATTCAGATAAGGATTCAACTTTTTCCACGGTTAGTTATTGCAAAAGTGTATTCGGAGTTGCAGGCAGCTGCCATCAGGTAATTTGACATGAGACAGACACTTCACTCAATGAGTTTGTTTTAATCAGTGCATATAAGCCAAGGGAAGCTCTGTACACATACATCAGTGCACAAGCTGGAGTTGGTCTTGTTATATACCCATTTGCAACTTACACTCCCATTTTGATCTAACACTTAGAGGTGGCACAATAAGGGGTGCGATTGCCCAGGATGTCTTAGATGACCCCTGCTTAATCCTGTTCTTCCCAGTAATAAAGCAAGCACGCTATTCAGATTCACTCAGATTCAGTGTTGCTGTTCCCGTTGATAGGTTTCCTGGCAGGTTCCAGATGTTGCATTAATCTTCGTTTTGTACCTCCCTTCTGCTTTCAGGTGGATGTCAAGATTTTACTTGTGTTCAAATGCTTTAATTAAATCCAATTATTCTTCATTCTGTACCTCCCTTCTGCTTTCAGGTGGACATCAAGATTTTACTTGTGTTCAAATGTTTTAATTAAATCTAATTTTATGGATCTATACGTCTTGTCATTCATTCTCTGTCTTCAGTAAATAGGAAGTTTTTCTGAGTAGCACAGAAGAGAACTTTTCACCTGACCCTCAGCAGTGGTAAAAAGCTCTACAAGTCTATGCAGTACACCAGGCATCAAATTCACATATCAGCTCTTGACTAACACTTCCTGCAATGTTTTAATTATTCTCTGGTCTTAACTGTCCTCTTCCACCTTCATATCTTTGAACCTGCTTCTAATGCTGTTTCAGAAAATAGATCAAGGTCTACTTGCTGGCTACAGCCTTCGGCTGGGCAGCATTGCTGGGCGACCAACAGTATATCTTAGCTTGGAAGGATCTCCAAGTGTTTTTATAACAGGTCAATTATTTTTCTCTGCCAGTACAGAGCCTTTGATCTACACACATCGATTAACAGTCACTGGGAAAATAACCTCAGAAAGTATAATTTGCAGACAGAGATATGAAAGAAGCTACCAAATGAGTGGTCGAATTCGATATACATCCGTAAAAATGAAAAGGATGGCATCAAGTTTAAAACAGGGGACCACTAGACAGCTTCACGGCCATGTGAACTTTCTGCTCTAACAAGAGTGTCTATCACCTGGTTGAAAAGTAATTTCTCCCCACCAGCTTTCTCTGTTACAGCCTGAAAAAAAAAAGTTCCCTACACAAACAACAACAATGAAATACTGTGTTTGTGTACAAATAGATTGAAAGAATACTCCACGCCTTCTTCCACATGAACTTTTGGGAGTTTTGTAGTGTACTACAACAGAACTAAAATGACAGTGATTGGGGTGCCAGTAGGAATTAGCAAACAAAAAATAAATAGTAAAAAAAAAATATTTTGACTTATTTTACAGCTCAAAAGAAGTCTGGTGAAAGAATATTGCATCATAAACAGTTTCTAAAGAGATCTAAAGACCGATCGTTCCCCAAACCAGCAGAGAAGTAGAAAGAAATGCAAGGTAGAAGACAGGAAAGGCTGAGAAAAGGCAGGGCTATGGTTCAGGTCAGAGCCACAGCGAATGCCAACGGCTGCTGTGAGAGCCTGAAGAACACGTACCGAGTGCACCTGGCACAGGGCTTCACAGGAGCAGTGGGTCAAGCTCTCAGCCACCACTGAAATTTGTAGTGAGGCTTTGTACTTGTGTGGTAAAATCACACACCCACCAAATAAGCTTCATATCACACCACAAAGGTGAAGTCCCGCAAGAAAACCTACTTTGCACAGTGAAACGTGGCAGTTGGTTTCCTAGACAACAACTCCATGAGGAAAGTTAGTTTCTATTCTGAAATAATTCAAAATTAAGCCTTTCTATGCCTTAGGTCAAACTGCTACAAAAGCTCACCTTTGTTACAGCCCCTCTCAGCTGATCATCCTGTTTGTTGATGAACACTCTCCCTTATTGGACGAGTATATTAAAATAACTTAGTTTTAATTTATTTTTCTCTTTGTCCTCATTTAGGAAGGCACATCTATTGTTATTTATGCAATTTCTTTAAACCTTTCAACTGTTTAATTTCACAGATGTTTGCTGGATAAAAAAACAACTTGTGGACTGTTTAAGAGGTGGTCGTTTGTAAAGGTACATCAAACAAGCAAAAAGGAAAAAAATCATTTTATGCTTTACTAGGTACAAACAGGGCCTGTGTTATTTCCCTGGCTTATGCATCTGTGTCTTTTCTTCACAATTATTTAAGCATCTGAACTTCCTTTGGGGAAAATAGCCATATGTACTAGTTAAGTCAAAGTCCAAACCTATGCAAATAAGACAAGCCTACAGATAAACCAAAGGGTGGATCTAAATCTGTATCTTCTGCTCTAAAAGCTGGGAGTTCTTCATAGCTCTTGTCATATTTCACACAAATAATTCAACATGTAAAGGGACGACCTTTCGCATTTTTTGGCCAAGATAGGCTGTATTTAATGCATTACTGATGGCATTCCACAGTTTCCTTTGCTGCCTTTTAAATTTCAGTGAGATCTCTCTCCTTTTCCCATAAGCATAGTTCCCGGTTTTCCAGAATTAAATGTATTATGATAGTGTGTACCTATTAACAAGCTGTAGTGACGCCCAGGTGTTGGTGCCAAGGTAACAGAGTGATCAACTCAGACCCTAGAAATTCTTGACAAAAAACATACTTGAGGTCTACTATGTTATTCTAGAATATGCCTAAACCCTGAGCCTGAAAATTGTCTCTTACTTGTGTAAGCTGGTAACGGCAGTTTCTTTGTCAGGAAGTAATCATAAACAATTTTTACACGTGTATTTTTTCCCTTCAGTAAGTAGCAATAAGTAGCCTAGCAATGGATGGCTGAACTTTTTTTTGTTCCCTTCCAAGACAATTTGCAGAGGAGTCAGATAGACCTGAGGATAATTCTCTCTCTACACATGTCCATCATTTTAGGATTTTTTTTTAACTGCCACCATTCCTGAATTTGCCATTAGATAAGAAGGAAGAATGCTCCAGCAGATGTTTAATGTCAAATGTGTGATTTCATTTGAGACATATAAGCCTTCATCACACTAAACCTGTATGTATGGGAGATATACTGGTTTCCAATAACAGGTTCTAAGAGCTTTCAAAAGGCCTTTGGTCTTTATAAAGAACTTCTGGGCACTTCAGATAATTTGTATGGTATCTCCCAACTCCTGCAGATCCGAATAGCAAGGTTTCTGGAAGTACATGTGCACTGTTTGTAAACAGCCGTGGTCTGTTTTGTTTGCAACTTGCATTTTCTGAGATAAGAATCTTCAATAGCAACCACCGCAATAAATATTTTCAGAAACACTTCAGTTTGTTTACATGGAATATGTGAATGCAGAAGACTGTGTTCAGCTAGCAGCCACCACAGATTTCTGAGGGTGGGGAAGCAGGGCAAGGAAGTTCATTACGAGCCAGCGTGTTGGTTGTAACATAACTATAGCAACTTCAGCTAGGAAGCAGCTTGCTGATAAAGTTTTCTTACCAAGCACTCTTGACTGGAGTCACATTTAAAGACAGTGTTTCTTTATATCTCACTCTTGACAACTCTCCTGGCAGTACCGCTGTCATACAAAAAGGGAGAATGGCAGCTTTGCAAAGAGAAAATGCATTGAGACTTCTACTGTTTATTTTAAATACAAAGTGGTGATAAATACTCGTACTACTTATAGAACTCTGCTGAAAATGTGATTACACCAGGAAGATTTAGTAAGCACAAAAACTTCCTCCACAATAACTCAGGAAGATTTCCATCTTCTGCTTTTGACAACCCCGTAGCATGGGAACAGGGGTACGGGGCTTGTGCTTTCTAGCAGTCAGCTGAGCATAAAAAGAAGTATGAATTCAGCAAATTAAAACTGGATGAAAATATGTAGATCTTGCTAACTCTTACACATGCGGTGGCTTGAAGGGGTTAAGGAAAGCCAGGGAGCTACTAGGCAATACTTCCTGCACCCAAGTAGCAGCCATCAGTGAAAGATGTGTAAAGCCATGGTATGCATTTTTGTTCTTTGGAAATGTCAAAAGTGTTTTTTTTTTCTTATTTTGTTTTGCATTGTTTTGCACTCTTCTGCTCACCTGCCCAGATTCATCTTTGCAATTGTCTTAAAGCACTTGTTATCCCGCTGTCAAAGATATTTAATCATCAGATACCCACCGATTTTGGTGGGATTTAGCTGCAGTGCTGCTTCTAAAAGATGCATTCAGGTCAATGCCGGAATTCAGAAATAATGGCTGTCTTCCCACTTGCTGCAAATGTAGATGTTACTATCTCAGAGAAAAAAAATAACTGACAAAAATATCCCAGATGTATGGACAGACGGCAATATCCATAAGTCAGCATCAGGCAGGCATGTGCTGGCAGGGAGGTTTGGCATGAGCTGGAGCGAAGCAGGGATGTGCTGGTTATTCAGCTAGAAAAGGTATGTGAGGCAAATAAACTGCTGATCTCAGCGTGAATGCTAAGTATATGAGGGGCTGGGGAATGCGTTCAGTGATAACTTGGTATAGGTGAGGAAATGATAATGCAAGCTCTGGAGTAAATTGGACAGGCTTGTCAAAGCCAAACCAGACAAAATGTTGCCATGGTTATTGAGTCACTCAAATAAAGAGAACACTGCTCACTGAAGTACAAAGGCTCAGGATGGCTTTGTGGTCCCTCACAAGGGCTGTGGGTAGAGATGAATGTTCAGATTTGCTGCCTGCTATCATTAGGGAATGCAAATTAGAGCATGAAAATGAAAGCGGAGGGGTGACAAGGTGCCTCAGGAACCACCTTTCCTGGCTGATGCCTAAAAAGTTCTCCTGGGAGTTCAGACTGATTGCTGTCTATTCTGCATAATGGGTAGGCTGACTGATTTTATTGATCCTCAGTTATTTTTCAATATTGTTTGCTTCATTAGTCCAGGCGGCCAAGGTACATAGTCATAAGCTCATAAATAAGCTTCAGTGGCCAATGCAAACCTATCTTCATGGTGAAGAATGTGCATTTTAGTTTTTAACAATAGACAAAGCCTATTCAGTTTTAACAAGTCCAAGGAAAGATTTTAAAGGATTATTGCACAGTATAAAAAGGGGAGTGTGCATTTATTATATTTTTTAAATTTTTCTTCCATGTTTTAAATAGCACAATGAGAATAAGCTTCAGCACTATTTTCTGTTAGGGAAATGATTTTTCTACATGTTATTCCTACAGATGTGGTTTTAATCGGAATCCTTGCTCTACCCCAATGAATTCGGAGTTTTGAGAGAAAAAAGGAGAAAAGAGGAAAGAAAACCAGTACAATGACATAGAAAGTATCTGGTTGCTGGGGGGAAATAGTGCCTGTGAAGATGAGGACCCAGCTTGAAGAATTTAGTGGCAAGGGCAGCAAGGGCGAAGAAAGTCACATTAAAACAGAGATGCAGTCTCTGGTGGGTCATTTGAATTTCATCTGCAGAGTAATTTTCACACCATTTAGCCATAGCCACAGCAGGAACAAAGAGTACTAAACACATTAAAATGACAAAATTGTACAAGGAGGGACTGGGGCTTGTGGTCATTACATTTGATGAAATTCAATGATACGGTAGGCTGAGTTAGTGCCGTATCAAAGATTTTGAGTGTTTACAGAAAAATATGGTATGCAACAGGAGAAAGTTCTGTAGCACATTCATTCAGGGTTCATGGTACATTAAGAATCCATAAGGTGCAAAGAAGAAAGAATTTCTTGCCTCAATAAAAAAAAAAAGAAAAAAAGAAAAAACCCCAAAACCAAAACAAAAATACAAACACAAGTAAAACAAGACTTGCAGTAGAGCCAGAGTAGTGGCCCTGGTTTTTTTTTTTTCAGATATCTATGATATCTCTTAACAATTAATTAGTGGATTTAGGACCTCAGAAAATGGGCTTGGATTGAAATCCTTCATCAGTTCTCAGTTGCTGTACTTAGCCACAAGCCATGGAGGGATGCCCCCCTGAAGCTGGGAGAGGGCCATTCGGTGCTGCACGCTTCTGTAGTTCAGGTAGGTAGTGCACACAGGCACATGTCCACAGACAAGCTTCAGTACAGTGCTCCTGGTTGAGAATGCGCATTTCAGTTTTGAAAAACTAAGTGTAGTTTTAGACACCTGAGGAAAGATGATGTGGATTCCCTTATCCACATACAGCATAGGAGAATTCAGTCATGTCATGGACATTCATCTTTAGATCTGGTAAGGTACATTAAGTAATACTAAGGAGAGAGTTGAAGATTCTCATGTGTTTTCAAGAAAAGTTCCTGTCAGTGGAAAATAAAATAACTCTAGTAGCTTCAAAACATTCTGGGCTTCAATAAATTGGCATAGATCGCTGGAGCATACCTATTAATGATAATGGTGTAAGTGCCATGGAAGGAGAGCATCTTCTTCTTTTAGGGTAGCTGATCAAAGGAGCCATAAACAAGAACATGCAGAGGGAAACCTGCCTGACAATGCTAAGGGAGGTAGTGATGAGAACAAACCTGGTCGGTGGCACTAATTGGTAAGGACACATGGAGTGTGAGAAAGTTTATTTTTTCAGCTGGGAGGATAAGGAAATGGAGGGAGACAAACACACAGAGATGTCAAACCTGATCAGTTAGCATTAACAAAGGTAATAACCAGAAACAAACCTCGTCAATCACACCAGTCAATGGGATATCAAGAAACTGCAGCAAGCTGTGACTTTGCAAGTGATAAGGATGCAAACCTGAGAGATTCTTTTTTTCAGGCAGTCATAGCATGAACTAAATATACTTTTTTATTTGATTAGTGCTTGGAAATCACATTCTGGTTTATGCAGACTGAGGTTCATTTCATCTTGCCTCAGTAGTTAGTGAATGTGATGCAGAAACAAACAAAATCATAGATGTCAAGAGCTCAAACTTAGAAAGGACTACTATCGTTATCTCATTTAACCATGTGTACATTATAGGCCAAAGTTTACATGCTAAACGCTGTGTGAAGCCAATATAACCATATTTGCTCAAAAATGTATCACCTAAGGCAAAGCCAGGTGTGGTTTAAATGCTTTAAGCAAGAGAGACTCCAGAAAATCCATTATAATGTTTTTCCCATGACTAATTATATTGACTGCTAAAAATGCGCACGTTATTTCTAATCTGAATGTATCAACATACAGCTTTTAAATATTCCCTTTTGCTTTTTTCTGCTAGATAAAAAAAGTTTGTTATCATACTGGTTACATACAAAATCATGAATCAATTAAACACTGAGATATCAAGGTATGTGGTGAATAATGTCAGGCAAAATGAGAAATATATTTTTTCCAAACTGAATATATACACGTGGTTATCACTTGATACAATGAGCTAGGTAGTAACCCAGCATCTGAGTCGTCAAAATCTATTCATCACCTTTGGTATGCACTCAGGTTATAAAGGAATAATCAAAACCAGCTTTGATTTGTCTTGAGAACTGATTCTCAGCTACCTTGTGTAAGTATGTTTATGCAATGTAAATGTAGAACATAATTAGATTTGTGGTTCCCAGTCATGCTTATACAAGGAAGATGCTTATTTTTCCCCTTTCCCCACCCTGTGGACTCTCTTTGTAGATGTGCACATGGCTACAACCAAGCAACTTCTTGGAGAATCAGCACTTCAAACACCATCACATTGGTTACTTTGAGAAACCTAATGCTGTTAAAAAACCAAAGTATTTAAAGGCAAAGCTAAATTCATGCAGGTTGCTTCATTTGGTGGTGACTGTTTACATTTATGACTGACTTAGGTACGATACAACAAGTAACCACTAAATGTAGTTACGGGTGGATACTTGGCTGGTATAGAGCCCGTTGCCAGTCTGAGCCAGACTTCTTGACCATAATTTAACTCTAATAAAGCATTTCCAGTAATTACTCTGTCAGTGTACTTGTTACTATTAATATTTTCAGCCTGAAAAGTGAGTTTGTCTATTCCATCAATGACCAGATAGCCAGAGGCACGTGGACTAAATGATTCAATGGTATATTCAAAAACATAGACCCCCAGATATGGAACATGGAACTTCCCGGTTGCTGGGGCAAATGAAGCTCCGTAGTTGACATCCAGATTGTTAAATCTGATGGGTCCTGGAGTCGTCATTCCATATGTATGTGAGGCAAAAAAAGCCACCATAGGTGCATATCTGTATGACCCTTTTGAAAAATCTGGAAAGGAATAAATTTCAATTAATATTACATTGTATAAATGCAACTTGGACAGCCAGAAGATCAGAAGCAGTTTTTCTGAAGTCATATCATCCAATAGCTTAAGCAACCAGAGCATAGTATTTCTGCATAAACACAGAGTTTTTCTGTATTGTATAAAAAGTAATTTTCTACACAATTAGTGCTAGGTGTATTCACAAAAGAACAATTTTAGAAACAGCAAGGGAACTTATATTTGCCTATACTATGTTATCATTAAGGGAGGTGCTATTTTTCTTTTCTTTCTTTCTCACCTGTCCCCCCCCCCCACCATCCCCAAGTTTTTCCCACCCCAGGATCTCTCATTGTTCATCTGTGTGTGCTGAAGCCAAGAATTTTCTCCACAAATCTTAGACAAACACTGGAAAGGTTTAGCACTCCTGATGTTAAATGAGGGAATAAAAGTATATCTTTTTCTCTTCCAGCTGAGCATGCACACTATGATTCCCTGCCACTGTACAAATGATTTTATTCACTATTCATATGCTGTCATGAGTGAGAATCAGCCAAATGGCTGCTGAAAGCTGCATAAAATTCACATTCCATGTGGCTTGGATGTAAATTATTTATTTGTTTTCTGGACTGAATAAGCACAGTTTCCACTTTTCTTTTTCTGAAATATCTTCAAGGGCTGCACCCTTTGCTGATGAAAATCGGAGGCATGCCTAAAATGACGCCTTGAGGCCATAGTCCCACACATCGTGGTAGCTACTGGTATTTATAGAGCATTTATGGCCTTGCTGAAGCTAGTATTCCCCAGTGATGTGATTTCACCTCCCCCCTCGAAATCCATGATATGTTCAAATACATCTATTGCACACCCTCCCGCTCTGCACAATTCAGCAGGGAGCTTTCCAGCTATTATGGCTGGTCCCAGCCCAATTTAGTCCCATCATCGGGTCATATTAAAGAAAGAGATCATGAGTCACCCACCGGGATTGATATCTTCAGCACCAAAGCACAGGACACTACTGCTTGAGTTGGCACTCATTAAAGTGAAATGTGAGACCTTTGACCAGCAAACGCTCCCTAATTAGGCCCTGGGGCAGAGGCCCATACTGCTAGCATATTGCACTACTAAATTCTTTACTTGCCTACACTCAGAGAATTGTCGTTCACCAGCTTCGTACTGCAGTTGACTCCTCCAAAGGGGTGGCGACAAGCACAAACAAAATTCTGTCTGTCATTGATACAGGTTCCTCCATTCTGGCATGGGGAACTGACACAAGCTGAATACTGCCCTGTGGTAGAGAGGGAGGAAAACCAACAGTCTCAGTTGCAACATCATTACAGTGACACTTCCCAAGTTTTCAGTGTTTTGGAAAGCCTCTTTGCCAAGTCATAAAGCCGGTGGAATTTCTGCTGAGGTTCTGTGTGAAGGCCAACTTCAGATCTTGTCCAGGCTGTTCAGACTCTTTGCTAGTCCCGCCTCCATCTTTGCCTGAATACAGCATAACCTCAGCTGGCCTCCAAGATATTCAGAATTACCTATAAATGCTGAGTTCTGCTTGTCTCAGAGGGTCAAGTACATGTAATAAAATGAAAGATATTGCAAATCTAACTTCTTTGGAGCATCTCACTCAACAAATATTATGAGAACCATCAAAAGATTGGGATATCTGAACAGCTGTGATTGTACAGTCCCAGAGACCCCTGTCAACAAAAACCAACCTTTTCTTGCTCATTTCTCCCCTCTTGTCCTCCTTAATTTAGTGACTTCCTACTCTGCAACGTAACTTTAAAGCCAGCAAAGCCTGACTACAGCCAAATATTAGGAAATCCTCCTGCTGTTCCCTATGCAAGTCTTTCCATAATAATCTAAGAAAGACAGGTGATCCTCAGGACAGATTCAGTCTGGAGGATTCTCATTCCCATAGGGAGACGGGGAGGTGCTGAGAATCCACCCTTCCTTGTCACAGCCTGACACAGAGACCTGCAGTCCACCCAGCACCAGCTGCTCACTTCCCTCTTCCAGCTGGTCACAGTGGCAGTGGATGTTTTGTGCTGAGCCCCACACAGCTGGCTCAGCCTCCTTCTTCCCTTCTTGTACAGCGGTCCTCAGACACTACACCAAACCAAGACACAAGTGAAAATCAGGCAGTCTGCAATATGTAATATGTTGGATCAGCTAATTAATCTTTACTAAGAATGGGAATGTGCCGAGAGGCCTGGAGCTGACCATATTGCAGGAGCCCTTCAGAAACAAAGAGCAAACCTTGGTAGAGACAATACCGACATATCTGATTTTATTTCCTTCTTTTGGTGAGACAAAAAGCAATAGATCTTTTCCTGCTGGTTCAGGCGAATCTGTGGTTTGGTTTGGTTTCACTAGCACAGGCACAGAAGGCTGTTCTTTTAGGACAGAGTCAGCTTATCCTCACATGTACCAAAACAGAGATTTTGTACTGCTGGTGTACAGGTTGGACTGTCCTGCCTATGATATTACTCACCCAGTTGTGTCACAACCATTGCAGGAGAGTCTGACTACTGGTGATGAAAGATCGTAAGTGCTATCCAAATCACTTCCAGTACTCGTCCTTGCCCACAAATAACCCAATTCCTGAATATCTACCAAAACTGTTGTCAACGTTTTGTATTGCAAGCAACTCAAATTATACCAAACAGGTGGATTTGCAGAGCACCCTCACTGGGGACGTCCTTGCCTCTCTTCCTGACTATGTATGAGCTGGCCGGATCATGCCCAGCCTATACAAGTAAATCTGTCAGTCCAGCACTGCTGAGTTCTGAGACAGTAACTTCTGTGTGCAATTGTATAATATGTTGTCATAGCAATTTGGTGATAAGAACATTCAGGCCACTTTAAAAATTAAATATTGCTATCAAAAATTCTGAACACAAAGCACTCCTAAGCCACACATTTTTCCTTTCTCTTGCTTTGGTCAAACAAAAGTCAGATGTTTTAGAAAATGAACCTTTTTTTTTGCCAGGAACTACCAGCAGAGGTCTGGAAAGAGAACTCCACACAGTCCTGTGATGCTATATCTAGATCGATAGGTGGGAAACGAAAAAGCCTTTCATAAAGGGGTCTACTTATTGCTAGGGAAATGTTGAACTGGATCTTCACATAGATATTTCAATAATGCCCATAGTTATCTTCAGATTCCCATTCAGCTATTTCACAGGCTGCTGCATTAAGTCAAACTATTTCCGTGAGAAATTTTAGTTCAGTGAGCAGAATGCTAAAGCACATTGTACTGTGCCACTTGAATTTGCACTGATGGAGCATATGAACTGAAAAAACACAACAGTAATTCTTTTCACAGAAAATAATGTCCATCCTGTAGTGCCTGAAATAAAGCAATTTAGGACTGTCATGACTGGGGTCACAGCACAGGCAACTGGACATGAGGAAATAATGTTTTTCTTCGCAGATAATATTTGTGCTGCACACTTAATTGAAGTTATTTTTCACTTATATTTACCAAGCATCCACAACATTTCACTCATATTTACCAAGAATCCACATATTTATCAAGTGTGAAAGGAAAGCAGAAAAGGAAGGAAAACAGCTGATTGTGCTGAGTATATCATATTCCCAAAATATAAAAGCTTTGTGTAAGAACACGGCAGCCTTTCTCCTAATTGACATCTGCTTATCATAAACAAGAAGTAAATCCACAAAACAGGAAAAAGGTCACAAAAAGGAAATTATAATGAGAACTAGTGTTTTAACAGTCTGCTGAGGGATGATTTTGCCTGAATTTAACCTTGGAGTTAAATAAAATTCAGACAAAGCTTTACCTACAAGAAATTAACCTTCCAGGTGCAGCAGTGCTTAACAGCAGCTGGGGAGCCTGTTCATTGGCTACTACTGAGAGAAGCTGTGAAGAGGTTTGAGTCAAGTTAGGATTTTCAGGGTAAGAGGCAAATGCCCTAGATCTCCACTGAGCAGGTAATCTCTATGTAACTTCCATGTGGTCTTACAGCATGTTTTTGCTGTCATTTCTAGCTGAGGCTACCCAACAACTCAGTATTTTCTTTTTCTTTTTTCTTGCTGAAGGGCATCCTGAGACACTATGTCTGTATTCTCTGCTTGGGGTAAAGATGCCAAGAGGTTCAGATTAGGAAAGAATTTCCTACTATAGTACATATCCTATTTTTAATTAATCTTTCACAACTAGTAGTGTAGATAAGTAAAAGAGAGAGACTTTATAAATTAAATTAAATGCTTAAATTGCAGCTATTAATAGCAGATAATAAACTGAATGCAGTTGCTATTTACACTCAGCATGGTAGGAGTGAGGAGAGCCAGTTAATGCTGAGTTTTGCTACTCTTCGGGAGGGCAAGCAGTCAGAAGCTCTTTTGGGAAATAGACTGCCAATGCTGTACAGACAAATCTGCAAACAAATAATGAAGCTCTGTCAGTATCTACTGGGGTGTTGTTTAGAAGCAAATCAAATATTTAGCAATGTAATGGTCTCCTTACAGAAAGAAGTGGCTTCAGTTGTTTAATTTGGAAACATCTAAACAGGAAGTAACCTACCAACATTTTCTCAATATTTAGTTATCAGTAACTGTCTCTCAGGAAACCCTGAAAGATTGGAAGAGCCTGGGAATCTAAACCACCCTGCTCACACAGGGTCAGACTGGTTGTCAGTCTACAATTATCACCTCTGGCTTAGCACTCTCAGTCTGACAGTAATAAAAGCGACGGGCATCCCCAGTAGCCTGGATGTAAGGAGTGCCAGGAAGCAGCAGGAGAGGGGCAGCTCCACCGGGGCAGGCAGCTGGGAACTGAAGGTGACAGCAGGGTTGGTGCCTCACCTGGAGAGGTGACAGGCAGAGCATAGACAGGCAGGATGCCCAGGACAATTAAGGCTATTGTTGGACTGGGGGGCCCTGACAGGGAATGCAGGTATAAGCACTGCGTAGGATGTTCATGGTGCAAAAAAGCACAAAGATTCATCTGCAGTGCTCTTGGGCAAAAAGCAAGGAGGAGAGGTGCCTCAGCTGTGCTCTCCAGTTTTGGGTGGGGGCAGATTGTCCAGACTGATCTGAGCTACTTGGACTCTGACAACTCTGCCTGTCTGTTAAACAGAGGTATCTAATATTTCCGCTGTAATGATTGCAGGATGACTAAATTAAAAACAAAAAAAGTTTCATCTACCTGTTAGTCTAAAGAAAACATGCAAAATTTAAGTATGTCATCAAACTGAACTAGAATAACTATTAAGCTTGTGCAATTAAAACACAAGATGCAAAACACTTAAATAGGTTAATTCCACTGCAGACTTGAATGATAATGTGACAATGGAAGCTTGCATTTCTGTTAGGAATAAGAAATCACATGAAAACAGAAATAAGACATAGAGAAAATAAGAATTAAAAGATATTAACCCTCTCTCACACAGATGCACTGTTTTGAATACATAAATATAACGCAGCTGCACTCTCAGTTATTCATGTTGATGGGAGGGTGGCATAATCTGAATAAAGAAAACCACAACACAAGACATGCAACAAGAGAGTGCATTCACCTTCGGAAAGCATAGCAGCCTCTAGGTTCTCTAGAGAACAGACAAAGCACTAAATAGCAATGAGAAAATGGGAATTAAGCTAAGCTGTCCTCATGCTGCATCAGACATTTCTGTAGTAGAACAGTGCATTGGAAGGTAGGACCAGACACAATCCATAACCAAGACTAATGAAGAGTTTACTGAATATTTTTTCTTTAAAGGCTGGCATCTCCCCTATGTTAGCTACTTGAAGCTGTCTAAAGACCGTTACTTTTTTTATTCACCCAGGGCTGCCATTACAGTTAGTATCAGGTAAATTGTTAGATTTTTCATCCCTTATACGCATATTACAGCCTCTAGCTGACGTAAACTTTTGTTCATTCCACAACATGGGAAGTATCCAAACCTGTATGTCCCTGCATACGTAATGCAAACTCACATTGTTTCCCCTTGATTTCAAATGACTACTGAGTAACGTATTACCTCAGGGACAAATCCTGAACACATTAAAGCCAATGAAAATCCCAATCAGTTAGAGTAGGATCAAATATCAAACATGGTGGAATGAATAAGAATTGTCATTCACCTCTTTCTAGAATTTTATTCTAATCTTTTTTAATTGAAAAAGACAATCTAATATCAAAGCATTTTATTATCAGCCGATTATTCTTAGGGTTCCTTCTAGAAACATTAGTAGAGTCAGCACATCTCTCTGGATGGTCTCCTGGAACTCAGAGAGAAAAAGCTTTCCTGGAGAAGTAAAATCTACCCCAGACATAAGGTGGATACTTGTTAATTAGGATAACGGTCTTACTTCTTTACCTTACAGAAATGTAATGTATGACTTTGCTAGGCATGAAATATCATTGAGTGCAAAAGCTCATTACTGATGGAAAAGTCTGCATAAACATTGCTATGTAGAAAACTTGCTTAAAAATGGGGATTTTCAACATCTGCAAAGATCTGCACTTTCTGTAAGAGAGAGCACACATGCAATGTTATCAAGCCAGCTATTTGTTAAAATTCAGCATGAGATAAATAATAAATAGCGAAGACATTAAATCATTAATGTGGAGTGAAAAACAGAGCAGGTGGCAGCTTCCTGTGCTCCAGGCAGGCTGCACCAGTGACATTTTCCAACAAAGTATGAGGCTTAGGAAGGATCAGAGGCATCACATCTCCTTTCCCCTTAGTTTTAATTGAGAACAAGGATTTTGAATTTCCACCCTGTGCAAGTGGCAGAAACAGGCAGAAAACAGAAATTACTGAAAAAGAATTGCCATTTTTAATATAAAAATAATCAAATTATTGAAAACCTGTCTCACTTATTGTAATGTGAATTAGAGTCCCCTGAAGATTTCTAGTCACTTAACCACTCTTCATTTTCTGTATTTTCCCTGAACAGTGATATTTCCATAAAACATTAGCTTGTGCTATTGATTTTCACTCAAGTCTGGTTCCAAAAGTCATAACTCAGAGTTTGTATTTCTGTGAATTCATCCATATGAATTCATTTTGTATGCTGATGTTTGAATTTAAGTTCAGAAGGGAATCACACTCAAAATATCTTTTTTAAGAATGGCAGCTCCTACTCAGTTGAGCTGTTCTCCAGATGGACTTGAGTCAAACCTACTTTATTGGCCGAGCTCCTGGTTCTGCAAGAACACACTGTTGTAATTGTAATTGCACTAATAATCTCAATGAAGTACTGAAGGAGCTGGCAAAAGCCTTATCACAGTCATTTGGCGCATTCACTTGCTTCAGGTTTTTAATACTTTTCATCCCCACCGACACTGCAAAGTACTGATGTAACCTCAGATTTTTCTCTGAGTTTGCATGTTTTTTAAATGAAATTGCTAATTGTGGTGCAGGCACAAAATTATTGTAGTTTAGATTTTGTCTAAATTGTCAGTTACATTTGAATGGTCAGGTTCTCAGCTGAGTGTGTGTGCATGCACATATATCTTAAACTGATCAGATGTGAATTTATTAAGGAAAATTAAATGGAGTTCTAGATGCCTTAGTGCAGAATTCCCTCATAAGAAAAATAAATTCTCTTGTAAACAAGAGACTAGAGTAATCTCAAGTTCACTTTTTATGGCAGTGTTTGGAATTTTTATTCACCTGCAATCAAGTTCAGCCACCTCAGTTCAACACAATGGTTACATAAGTCTTTATTACAAAGACCCTAACTTTTAGTAGAGTAAAATGAATTACCTGGATCTATAGTATTATCCGTGTTTCTCTGACTTCGGCTCACCAGACTCATGGTGATGTTCCCTGACCCCTTTTTCACTGGAACTTGTTTCTTCATAACTGGTTTCACCTGTTTCTGAAGTTTGGTGATGTTGTTCATTGCATTTGCCATCGCCATGTCAACATGCTGGGTTAAATTTGTCAAGATAGTTCCTGCTTTTATTTCAAGCACAGATTCAATGAGCTCTTTGAGACCTTTCTGCAGCAGGGGGATATCTGGCTGAGCAAGTTTAATTAGCACAGGTATACTCGCATTCACTTTTTGGATGCTGTTGTTGGTATCCTGACACAGCCCCCAGGCCTCATGAGCAGTCTTGTTCAGAAGTGGAATGCTGTTTGAGAAGCGGATCGACTTGGCTTCCAGGGCCTTGATCCTGGAACTCAGTGTCTGGAGCTGAAGTGAGACCACTTGTTCTTTCTCTGTTGAGGCGGCTTTGTTTTTTTTCAGTGAGATACAGTTGTTTGCCAAAAACTTGGAAATTTTTGACTCCACGCTCAGAAGGCGAACCTCATGGTCCTTTGATTCCTCCACAGAGTCAAATAGTTTTTCTTCCAGGCGGCTGATATCTTGTTTTTGATTGTCCACTTTTGATGATGTTTCATTTAAAATATAGAAAAATCTTCTGAAATTGTGGAGGATACTTTTGTCAGACTTCTCGTATGGAAGATCAGAAAGCAATGGTGCTACTTGTGAAGTGAATTCATACTTCTTGCCAATGAACAGTGTCTGGAGGGACTCATTCAGCTGTTGGAACTGGGGAATGAAAGCCAGGAGGCTGTCCAGTTTCTCAGCTGTGCCACAGCAGACTTCAGTCTCATTTCTTAGAGCATGTAGTGTATCTTTCAGTACATAGTTATCCTGAATAGAATCAATAGCGCTGTTTATTACTATCATGGTCTTGTTTAATCCATCTTCTAATTCCAGGGAGCATTCATTAACACGTCTCTCAAACAGTTCCTGATAAGCCTGAGATTCATTTTTAAGTCCTTCCTGAGTTTTGGAAAGCTCATTAATCACAGAACTCATTCTATTAATGACAGTCGTGAGGTTTTCAAGTTTCTCATTGATTGCTTCAGCTTGGATCTGTTGTTCATAGTCTGAAGTCAGACTAAAAGGTACCCCTTGTTCAATCAAGGGTTGCAGGATCTCCATATCATAGCACAAATCATTAATTTGCTCATTCATTTTGTCCATCTTATTGTCCAATGGAAGGACCAGGTCAGAGAGACTTTTGTTTAGGACAAGCACATTCTCTTGGGTTGCTGCCAGCTGCATTTGGAAATCCCTTCTGCTCTCTGACAACATGTCATCACAGACTCCCAGAACAGAGTCTCTCTGAATTTCCAGTGCAACACTGAGATTGCTGATCTTGCTATCCTGGACTCTTAAGTCGTCATAGATCTGCAGCACCATCATGCCTTGTTTCCTTACTTTCTCATGCAGTGCGAACATATACTCTGTAACATTGTACTCTGTGACTTTATCTGCTGACGGGATGTTTTGGCTTGAAGGCTGTTCAGCTGATAACAGTTGTTCATGAGCATCTTTCATTTCAGAGAGAGTCCTATTTAAAGATTCATAATAAATGACACTTCTTGACTGTTGATGCTCCAAGTTATCTTCCAAGGATTTCTGCTTTTCCTGTAAAACTTTCAAAGGCTTGTCACAACTGAGGGTCATTTCCTCTTTCATCTGCACCATATGACTCTTTAGCTCCAGAATGTCAAGCTTTGTTGGCACACTGTCTTTTTCCTGAGCAAATTTTTGTTGGGTTTTATTCAGATGTTTGACTGATTCTTTTGTATTTTGAAGATCATCTGACAAACTAGATACAGTCTTGAAAATTTGAGCCATGCTCTCTTGGATTTCACCTTGAAATACTTTAAACTGTTCTCTAACGATGTCTTTGACTAATTCATTAATACTTCTGGATTTGAGACCTTTGGGAAAAAGGAGAAATATGGAAACAATCAAACCAACTGTGTTAGCAACATCTACATTTTTTCCACAATGTGAGCACACACAGTGCTGAACAGAAGTGAAACACACACATCCCCACCCATAGAGCAAAATTTAAAGCTGAGGAAAGTAGAGGAGGGCTAATAGTGTTTGAAAACTCATTCCTGTTTCTACTGAAATCAGTGGGAGTTTTGTTATTATTTTGAAAGGGCAAACTTAGATTCTGCATATGTGGTATCAACTTTGATCTCCTAGCTAAGCTGTTTCTGAGCACTGAAATGAGGAGATCGGTGTGCTTTTGTGGCTGGCTCCTAAGAAAATGACATGTCCTTTCTCCACTGGGAAAGTAAGGAAAAAACACCTGCTTTATCAACATTATGGTCAAGAAGTGAAAGCAGAGTTTATTATCTTCCTGTTGGATTGTATGTGGTGAGTGATCATACATACAACACACTACAGTGAGAAAGAAGCAAAATAAAAATAGCCTTATTGAACATCTGTAGTTAGTAACATGACAACTGCTGCAAAAGGCAGACATTTTAAAGGTATGAAACTTAATAGTTAAGTCTTTAAATAGCTCCTAGGAATACTGATCCTGAAAAGCACTAGGCAAAGGTGAATGTGTGGGAATTCTGCTCCTGTAAATAATACCAAAATATGTCTCTGGTATAGCCTTAGATGGGTTAAGTCAGTCAAAAAATAGTGTTCTTCAAGAATGCTGCATAACATATTTGAATTAATTAGAGCAGTAGTTCTAATGTAGTAGTTCAGTAGTTCTTCTGAGATTAGAAGAATTTTTTTAATTTGTTCTCCAAAGGTAGCCCCTATGTCCAGCTAAAACACTGAAGCATTCTTTGCACGGTTTTTCTAAACCCTATGAACACTTACAGCCAGCTTGTGATATAATGGTGAAACCCTTCAACCTCTACAATGCCTTGATGACCATCAGTTCTCTGATTAAAGCTGTACTGATAAAGGCAGAGATTCTTTGTTGCCTTCTTCTATTTTCCTCTCAATTGCTTCTATAGCCTTGATTTTATTGCTTCATCTCTAAAACAGCAAGGCATGTTCTGAAACCTTATTTGAAAGTACATTCTCAGCAAGAGCAGTAAAATGGCAGGAAATCAGACCCATGAAACTCAACACAGCTTTGGGCTCCAGGGGTGCAAAAGGATTCCATGTAAAAATTATTTTGTTCAGTAAGCTAGAGAGAAGCACAGTACTTTTTCTATTCAGGAGATCCATTTGAACTGTGCACGTGTTTCCAGCTGGAAACAGATGAAATAGTTGATAATATTTGTTTCTTTATGAACTATAAATGAGTTTCAGTCTTCATTATGTCTGGTAAAATGGACGGTAAACACTTCTGAGGCTTACGGGAGAAAACTGTCACTTGTTCAGATGGTGGGTTTTTTCAAGACAGCCTATAATAGGCAGGAGCAATAAGTTTGCTAGCCTAAAAAAGACCTACTTCAGAAATATAGCATGAAGTTTCCTAAACAATAAATTCAATTACTGTCAGCTGTGGTCACAGATGTCACAGCAATTTTTATGCGAAGAATAAAACCAGCAAAGTGATACTATTGAGATTGCCTTTGTTATTTTACTACTTACTACCTGAACAGCAAATAAATGACTAGACAGATGCATACACATGAATGTTCACATGAACATGCACACTTACACAGAGAGCTTTGTCAATGAACTTCAGTGAAGGAAAAAAACAGTAAGATACCTCAGAATAAGGATGTCTTGGCAGCTGAGAGGAATAACCAAGATACGAATGCAGAGTTAAATAACTGACATGTACAGAAACCATTGTAACTGATGATTTGGTCAGCTTACTTTATGATGCTGAAAAATGTTCTGTGCTTTAAGAGACACAATGAGCTGCGAAGGAAAGTTTAATGACTGTGCAAAGAAACAAGGTTACTCTACACCTTCTGTGAGGAATTAAATAAATTTCTTCATTTCAGCAACAAATCTTGATAACAGACCATCCTGCTGTGAAAGGTCTTCCACAGGATCTATATTGGCCTTTTCTTTCTGTGACAGTCAAGAAACTGCCAGCCTTTCATTCCTACCCTATTTCGTTGGATTGCAGGTGTTGTATGGAGCTCAGCTCTGGTTTTCAGGTGTTCTTGTTATCAAGAGGTGGAACCTGATAAAACAGATAGCTTTGGGTTTCTCTCCATTACTACTTGGCTAGCACAACTAGGTACCTAGTAAGAAAGTGCTACTCCCAAGTTCACTGGAGGCTGTGGGAGAACGCTTCTCCACAGAAATACCTGACTCAAACTTGTGTTGTAGGTAACAGTGGGGTATATTCTTAAGCTTGAGCTGAGAATACACAAGAGTACATTCATGGATGTAACTCAATTTCTCTGTTGCTCATTTTGAAACAGAAAAGTCCAAACTACCTGTGAACATTAAAGACCTTGTGCACTTTTTATGAGATTATAAATTTTAATTTTAACTCCCTGGCTGAAATCCAAAGTATGTAATTACTTTTTGTCAACATATACTCCCTTTGCAGTTTCATTTATTTGAAGAATAATGTGCAAAATAAATGTATGTACACAGGAGACTGAGTTAAGGTTATATATCCAGCTGTAAATGACATTTCTGACTTGGAGATGATTAACGCTCCATTGTTTACTTCATTTTTAAAGGACTGTGCATTTTAATAATGAAGAGGAAAGGAGTCTATAAAAAGGCTTGATGTGGAGTGAAAGGAGGAAAAAAAGAATAGCAAGAAGTAAGCAGAGTTTATTAAATTAAAGGGAGAACACCAAATTATTTTCTCTAAGTAAAACGTAGAAACAGTCTCCTAAGTACAGAAACCAATTAAAAAATGCACAACAGGTTTCACTAATGAAATTAGAGGAACGTATCAGTTACTCCACTGAGTGTTGCCCTGTATCAAAAGGTGACAGGTTTGTGGGACCAAAGTCAATTTACAGATGAAACCAAGAAATAAAGACTTTGTAAACTGTGTTGAATTGTTTGTTCACAGCAACAGACGTCACTCCTAACAAACCCTGATAAAAAGCTGGGCAGCCATTAGAATTTCTCTGATAAAAAAAAAAAAGGTGATTAATGGATATAAGGAAAGGACCTGGGCACCACAGGAAGAAAATGGAAAAGTAGGGGAAGAAGGAAGAAGTCTGAATAGCATGAAGAACTACAGACTTAACTGTGCTTCAAAAGCACATTGCTTCAGGATAGCAGTAGTAGTGGGGAAAGTTCTGTTTCAGGTGAGCTTCTAAGAGTAACTTTTAGCAAGTTTGATGTGCCAATACTGTACACCTGTTCCAAGTTAGAGGACAGCGGACAGCGTGGCAACTCCTTCCAGCTCCTGCTACTTCAGGATGCTCTTTGCCCACTTGGAGTATGACTGATTGATATTCCCTGGATAGAAACTGAAGTTGCCCTTTGACATTACATATATAAGCCAAGAGAAACACTAACGTTCCTCTCTGTTCTCTCCTCCCCTCGTTCCTGCTATTTACCCATGTACAAGCCAAGAATAACCTGTACTGGAGTGCCCAAAACTGGAGTCAAGGAAAGCAGCTGACAGAAGCATTTTCATTAAAGCTACCTGATTAGGAGATAGATTGAGAACATAAATCAAAAAAGGGCCAGCAACTGGAGATTTCATCTAAGCAGGTAAAATATAGAGCATTGCAGATAAAAACAATAAAGGCTTAAAACACATTTGCGGACAAGTGTGAAATAATGTGGTTTGTTGGTACTGCACATTTTAATTAGGACTTGGACCCTTAAATACAGATAGAGAATGGAGAAGCAGGAGCACAGGATGCAGCAAAAGGCCTCTTGGAATAGCATGAAAATGACAGCTAGAATGAGTGGAATATAAAAAAGAAGGAAGAGAAAGCAGAAGGGAAATGGGAAATATTCAAAGACAAATTAAATGTATGCCCAAGGGTCAAGAATGCCATCTAGCAATATGTGAAGAGGTGAAAGCAGGTCAGTGAGAAAGATGGGATAAACGTGATCCAGGGTACAAGAGAGCCATCTAGCATGTGGCACAAGCAACTCAAGAGACAGAGGACTGAAAATACAAGAAATGGGACCACACTTGGTAAATTCAAAGGAGGTACAAAAGCACTTATTGTTTCATTTAGTTTTATCTCAATGTAAGGAGCTCCAGTTCCCTTGTTCCATTTTTAAACAACAGAAAAGTCCTCTGATTCTAAAATGTACAATACAAACAGTCTGGGGAAAATTCCTGAAAAATGAGAAGAGTATTGCACATCAAGGAAACGAAAGCTTCAGTCCCAATCTGCTTATTAAGCACCATTTGTAGGTGGGTAACAAACAGATCTTGCTGCAGGATTCAGAAAGAATGGATGTATAATGCTGCTGGCAAGGGTCTGCCCAGCCTCCTGGTCCCTGGCCGTGTCTTTCTCATCTACCGAACATGAGTACAGATGTTTATCAAAGGTACCCTAATATGATCAGAGGCAAATTATTGAGCAGGATGTTTGCCATGTTTTAAATACAACCACCACAGAATTCCTTATACGTTTCCCCTGCATATGTGAATTATGTATTAAAGAATATTACTTAGACTTGGTAGCAAAGCAAATACTATGACCTTTAGCAGCTGTCAGATAAACAAAAAACAGAGATAAGAATATTTGCAGAAGCTCTAAGTAAATGAAAATACCTTGATAGTGGCTTAAATTACCACGCATATGATGTAGTACCAAAGGACATACATTTTTTGTCACTATAAAAGACACCATAACAAATGTCAAAATAAACAAATCCCTCTATTAGGAAATGAAACTAAAAAAAGAGTTCTCCCTATAAACGTTGAGCAGTCTGGGAATGTTTTTAGCATTTTTTTTCTGGCACCTTTAACTGGGTGACCGATTACATTAATTTATTTTTCTTACCTTTTAGAAAAGACTGGAAGTCTTTGCCCTTATTTTCATTGATTTTGCCTTCCAGAGAAGAAAGAATCTTGCTCGCATCATTCATCGCAGCAGCAATGCTGTCAACCTTCTTCTGTAGAAAACTCAGTTTCATCTCCTGGCTGCTAATCTTCTCATTCATTTTTTGTGTAAATGCTTGGTCAGAGAACAAAATGAGAAGTAAAAAAAAAAGTAGTCTTAAAACATGGCGGGGGGTGGGGGGAGGAGAAAGTGTAATTGACTTGAGAGACATTAGCTGGAAGTAGGGTGAAAAGTTTCTGAATTTTTAGTCTTGAGTGAATCACCTTGATTTTTGTCATGTATCATGTATTAGCAACATTCAGCAGCACAGCAGTAACCAATTACTGAAGCATCTATATCCATTATAAAGTATTTATAATTCTAAAAGACTATTTTAAATGGTTAGCATATTTTAATCAGCATAATGCCATTCTTCCTTCACCTAGCACCCTACAGGGTATTCCATTAGCTCAAATTTATTCTACCATCTCCTTTAACACAATCACAAAAGCATTGATTTTTACTTACCATTTACAACATAACTTCATGAATTTGCAAGGCTTGTGTCTGAAGGAATACATCATCTTTTCAGTGTTGGGGTCAAAATAAAGACTTGTTCAACACAGTAGCAAGGCAGAAAACCAGCTAATAGATAAATGACTTTGGAATAATCATAAGTCTGTCATTAAGAAAAGATGCCCAATCTGTGAAGTCAAGTTTACTTTAAAACCTGCACAAATTGTTCCTGACACTTGTAGTCTCTTCAGGCATAAAAAGGCCTAGCTGGATGCTTTTAAGATAGGTAGTGGTGAAGAAGGCCTTGGTCTTGCAAGTTAAGACTCCACATGACTTCAGCTAGCCATCTGAGTTTCACAGCTGAGAGGAATGAGACTTAGTCTGGGATTTTCAGAAGATGCTGATAAAACTAAATGCTCTAATTCCTGTAAGCAAAGCTACAAAATCTCTTCAGTTCCTTCAACAATTCAGCCTAAATGGCTTACCTTAGATACATGATATACTACCCTACGTGATCCAGGTCATACTATGACTTAATAAACTGCTATGCAAGAGATTATTTAGCAGTACATACCAATATTTAATAGTGTAAATTTACAGTACTCCTATTGACCTTATTTCACTTTTCATTATGGCATCAGTGTCTACTCCCATGGCAGTAAATAGTTACAATCAGAAATCATGTAGAAACACAGGGGCTTAAAGACTAAAGCAAAAAAAAAAAAAAGGCAAGTTGTATATAAAAGGGCATATTCTTCTAACTAGACTTTTATTCTTCAAAATTCTAGTATATAAAAAATAAATGTATCTTATCTAACTCGATAGCATTTGGGAAAATTCAGAAAATTCAGTGCAGATGAAGTGTGCCAAAACCGGTGAGAATGCTCTCCTGTAGAGGCATGCTGGTTGTAGAATTCATAACTGGTAGAGCCTAGTGAATAAGGCTGGCTATTTTAGATGGGATGTTAGTATCTCCAGCTGTTTACTTTGCCCATGGTGTCCACACCATGGTGTCTACAGAGACACAAAAATGTGTTTATAACTCAACCACCTAGTTTAGAGTCTGGCAATTCTCCCCAGTGGCACTGTGGAGACAAGCCATTGATGGATCTTTGTCTGAATACCTTTCATCATAATACTACTTTGTGACAGACAGACAAGTCTGGATACTTCTGCTCCTGGTTGACTTGTTACTATGAGAAAGTGATTTGAATTCATTACTGGCTCATGCATAGTCACCCAAACTGATAAGTAACCTGCAGGGTGCAATGTTTTCTTCAGGTCGGTTTCTGTCAGTTCCTACTGAAGGGAGAAGACAAGCTGCATAAATGAACCTGAAAGCGAGGTTTATAAGTGGCATGGCTGCATAGTGGGAGCTGGAAACAGAATCTGGCTTGTAGAGTCCTGCCAGCTGCTGATGGAACAAAAGACCAGGGCAGTCAGTCCTGGCCCCATGCTGGCAGGCTTGGTAGCCAGAACAGGTCTCTCTCTCCTTCTAAACTGACCCCATTTGATTTAAAAAATAACTGAAAAGCAATTAATGTGGATCTCTGAGATTCCAATTTCAGAGTTATTTTTTAGAGCAGAATTCCTGCTAAGAGAAGTGGCATGTTTTAATGCTCTATTGATCAAGCTCACTTTTTCATATGGGTCCTGTCTACTTTACTAGACAACATCCTCCTCCCTCCAGCTCTGGTAAACGTAGTTGTTCACACAGTGTCACCAAGGGGCAACAGCCTTCTTTCTAACTCCCATTTGAAAATACCTTTCTATATCTCCATGCCAGATTCAGTCCTTCCCTCTCCTGCCTATGCTTTCTAGTTTCTCTATTTGTCTATTATGATTTAAAGTAAAACACATATACAGACATCAGCACATATATGTGTCCTGCCTCCATAAACCCCTGTGACAGTGGCAGTCTGGATGCTGACATCTTGTTCTCCCAGCATGCATGAATATCCCAGCACCAGAACAGTATATTCACAACTGCAACATACAGACCTGAGAACATAAATTGCCTTATTATTTGATTCCACTTTTTTTTTTTTTCGGATACAGGCCAACCGTGTGAGTGACAATAACACCATAATGTGCTACAGCTGATGATTATACAAAAAGCCAGTGTAGACATCCATAACCGAAATATCAACAGATGCAATAGAAATGGGAGGTAGTAAGAAAGTTCAAGCAACATGCCTCCTTTACACTGTCTTTCACATCTTGTCCGTCTTCTGGCTCCTCACCATGTAAACTACAAGCTCATTTGACAGCATGTAGAGAATGCTGCCAAATAACTTGCATATGATTTGCCACCAAAAATTTACCTGACAAATGCAGTCTCACTCGCTGCTGGGGAGTATATAACAAGCAGAGAATAATTTTGTTAAACAACTTCCTTATTCAAGTATGTTTCATATATTTCTTTTGTTGTTACTTAAACACGATATGCTGACTGTTGGCAATTCTCTGAGTACACAGAGTTTGTAAATAATTCTGCATTACCAACATCTCTAAAACCTCAAAGGCATGTACACTTTCAGGTGGCACAGACTGGACTATAGTATAGTCTGTCAACTACTTAAATACCTCTAAATCATGGATACCTTTTCATGTTTCTTTATAGTGAAGACTTAGTATTTGAGTTCATCGTCAAATGGTATGATCTGGTAAACCACGATTGTTTCTGGTCCCAGTTTAGTGAACGTGCAAACACGCCTCGCATGAATAAAATTCTGTTCCCATGAATACTTATGCAGATGACTATGAAATTAATTTTCTGGAACATTTGTGCTGATAAACTTTAAATCATACAGGTGGTAATGGAAAATAAATATAAAGGGAAGTAATCACACCCAAAAATTCTAGAGGCGAAGAGACGGAGCAGCTTTTCATGCATCAGTCACCTAAGGTAACAACTTCTCAATGTAGGTCACTATTCGAATAAAAGCATTGTTGTTACTAACTAGCTCTTACAATGCTGAGGTCTGCACGTATCCTTGCAAGAAAACACTGACATTATGTTCTAAAACCTTACAGTCTAGATAGGTTGAAGTACACACCGTGGTGAGCAAATGAATAGTGTAATAAGAAACAGTCTCAAACATCTGCGGTATAACACTGTAAACTGTTCCTGTCTTGCTTAGCTATTTGATCATCCTAGATGGAGTAGCTTAAAACACACCTAAGCTGCCCGTGCTGAGGTTTGAAGTGTCATTGTACCGATTTTGAATAAAGCACCAATTTTTATAAGAAAATATATGACAATAATCATGTATTCAGATAATACAATTAACACCACTACATTTTCTTTTATGACCAGTGCTGGTCTATACTACTTCTAGATTTGGATTTGGGTTTTTTTTTACTGTATTGTTCAGAGTTTTTTTCTTTTTTTTTGTTATTACTCAGTAATATAATAGCAGAATGACTTTCCTGGTTTTAGTTTAGTTAAAGGATACCCTATGAATACTAAGCTACTTGTACCTTTAAATTCAGTCTCTTCTGCCTGTCTTTATCAGAGAAGCATACCACTGAACTATGACTACTAGAAACCCTAGCAGTTCACTCAGGTCCCTTCAGGAGACAGGGATTGTTCTCAAATTGTTTTGCAGTGATCTTAGCGAGTCACGTGGTCAGTGATTGGGCTAGAGGTGACAGTAATTATAGCAGCTGACCTGGCCCACTGGGGTCCTGAGGAGCTCCTGGTGTCCTCTCACTGACAGTTCTGCTGCTTTCAGCCTGGCTGCTGTGTATAAGTGATTGCTGTTCTTGAGCTAAAAGAGGGAGAAAAATGAAAGGATGTGAGTGAAACATGGAACATGAAAATCAGGATTCCACAACATTTGCTTTCTCTCTTTATTCTACACCAACTTTACCAAAGCCTAATCATCTGTAGTGATTCTTGTTATCTTCTCTAGTCTGTGTATAACAGTGTGGGACCACATTGATGAAGACAGTGAATGGCTTTATAAATGGCTTCCTGAGATTGTCAGGGGTTGGTGTTAATACTAAAATGTCAAAACTTGCCCTATAATGCACAGAATTTTGAAATCTCCAGGTCAAACAATTCTAGAGGAATATTTTAGATCAATATAAAACTGCAGTACAAAGACAATACAGAGATTGTCAGCTGTAAAATTAATTAGGCTTTTATACAGGTACAAAATTAGTCAGGTTTATTGAAACTGATACTTTTTTTTTGACAGGTTACGCAAATCTTCAACCATGGAAATCTTCCCACTAAAGGCAATGGTGATACTACATTGCTGCAGCACCTAAAAAATAAAGAACATTTCAAAACATAATCAAATTCCAAATTCCAACAAATATAATCTGAGATTTGCAACTGGTAAAAACTTCACAAATATGGTAAGTCTGTAAATATTTTCTCTGGTCATGGCAGATAAGATTTCCTATGCTTATTTTACATCTCAGGCCAAAGACCTCAAAGCAATTTGCAAAAAGAGAGACTAATGTTATTACTATTTCAATATTACAGTTGGTGAAACTGAGGTCCAGAGAAGTAAAGTGCCTTCACTCACAAAAAGTAGGGAACAAATGATAGGATAGCCGGGAACTGAACTGAGATTTCCACCTTCCCAACTTCTCTAGCCATTAGGCTTAACGGTATTGTTTTCATTTCATTATTGTTTAAAAAAAATGAAATAGGTTGTAAATTTGCTAGTGTAACTTCACACCAATTTTTTCATGCTTGCTCATTTCATGAAGCATTTTGAAGTGGATGTTGTTGCAGCTGGAGCACATCTAAGGAATGCCACTTACGTGGCATTGATGTGTTTTCCAGTTGTTAGTACAGTACAAGCAGAATAACTTGGGTATGGTGACATTATTTTCCAGTTCAAATATGAAAACCCAGTCTGGTCATAATGTAAGTTTCCAAGGAAACAGAATAAAATGCTGAATCAAGAAATTCCCTGTGTTTCATCAGCCTCTTGGGAGTATATATGAGGATCAATAAATTACATTTAAGGATGATATAAGGTGTTTGAAGTTGTAAATTAAGGTGTGGGAAGTAACAATTAGGACAGGAACTCAAAGGAAATTATCATATGAACTGAAAGTTTGATAGAATTTATTGAAATTGGCTGATAAGAAATACAAAATTCTCAAATAGCTTTAATTTCAATAGCTTCTGTTATCTTTCTGTGCCATGGTTATTGACAGGAGTTAAATACTTGCATTCAGCCCAATTCATTACAGAGGATTTACCAGGTGGTGATATGATGATATGATCTATGACAAGGGAGTCGGTTACTTGGCTGTGATAAAGACCAGTTGATCGATGCCCTTTTATTCTTTCATTTACTGATCTTTGTTGCTCTAAATGTATTCACTGTCACTGTTAGTGCTACAGACACCAGATTTTTTTTATACTATCCATCTTATCTTTCATCCTTCCCTATTAAATTAACTGCCCCACTCAGAGCTTCAATTTGTGGAATACCCAAACCCTTACAGTTTTAGAGTTTCAAGGTTATATATTTATCACTGTGTGCTTGTTTTCCTAATGCTTTAAACTGTTCAGATAACTTAATCTCTGTAAGAACCAGGACATAGATCTCACCCTGTTGGAGCAAACCCGTAATGGAGCAAGCCAATAGTTCATTATACTGCTTCTAAAAGCCACAAGGCCTGTAGCCAGTGATGCACACACACAAAAAAACTCACCCAGAGACAATATCTCATGTTGCACGGTTATTAAGTTTCATCACTGTATAGGAAAGATACTTTTCAGGCAGTATTAGAAATTCAGGGTTTTCATTTGTGAAACAAATTCAGAAGAGTCACCAGCAATACAGTTTCTCCTACATCACTCTTCCAGCGTGGCTCAGTCCTCTTCCAAAGGAACCACTCTGACACATCATATAGTGATTAAGTCTTATGTGCTCCTTGGTCTCACAGCTGAGATTCCCATCCTAGATGCTGAACAGCAGCAGATGCAATGGGAGCACCAGACTGAAACTCTAATACATATATACTCCTTAGGTTAAAAATAGCCATCAAATGACTCACATTTGAGACCTTTTAAAAATTGAATATGCTATGCTTAGTTTAAGCTAAAAAGGTAAAACACAAAATAAAAATAAGACTTCTAGACCCACCTTATAGGTGCTATTTACAATAAGAAAGCAACAGCAACAACAAAAAAAGCAGCATTTCAAAATGCCGAGCAATGAGGAGCGCTTCCAGTTCCTCAAGGAGCTTCAGGGTCCTCAGCACTTCCGAATATCAGGTAACACACATAGGAATGCAACATTGAATATATTGGTCTAGATGTATAATTTATTGTCCCATGTATTTTTAAACACAGCGTGCAAAATGATTTCAGGGAATATTAAAAATATGGAAATTGAATCTTTTTTCCTCAATATATTTTTGATGAAGCAGGAGTGGCTGAAGGGGAATCCCTGTGGGGAGTTTGGTAGTTTCCTCCCATTCCCTGTGTTTCAAGGTGAATTGCTACCTTTTGTGTCTGCAGCTTACCCCACGCAGAGGATAGTGCTCGCTCCTGTGCAGAACATTTTACAGCCATCTGCTGGAGAAATGACGCTGCTACCATGCAAGAGAATTCGGTGCTAACAATGGCTATGGCATTGTCAGCACCTCTGGGAACCAGCTGTTTGCTCTAAACCACAGACAGGGCAGATGGAAATGAATTCATATACATTAAGTCACCTCAGCCTCACTTCACAGCACAGCTGAATTCGAGCACAGCATGATCTACATTTGAAGATGCATCTTCCAGTTCTTGAAATCATTTGTGACACCTAATATAGTGTTCAGGCACCACATGTGCATGAGCAAACTGTTTTTTTTTTCCCTCAGACATTACTACACGCACATTGTTTCCTCCAACTTAAGGATGAAAAGTTAAAATGAATCTGTGTTTAGCAAAACTGACATGCCATGAACTTTGCAACTCAGAACTTACAAGCCCTTTCATTTTAGCAGTTTTGCTCCCAAGTTAAGGATTTGATATTCCCAAATAAAAATAATGATGTTTGATTTGTTGAATTGTCCTTATTGCACTGTTTCATGAGACATGTAAGAAATGACATGTACGTTTTTCCTTTCTTAAGTTTCTTGCAAAATTGCATTGCCCATGCTGGACTAGAATCTATGTCTTATCCAATTTGGTCATGTGTTGCCACATAGAAGGTAAAGTTAGAAACAGTGATCTGAACACATCTCTTCCCAGAGGCCCTTCTGTCTCACTCACTGCTACGTTACCTTGAGAAGCATCTGTAACCAAGCCGTTACAATGAGGCTACCAAAGATGTTTTACAGATGTCTAGTAATAATTATCAGATGGTGACAAGTGTTTCTTCCTGCCTAGGCTATCAGACTAAAATAGACATGTATGATTTCACTTGGTTTGAGAGAGAAGCTAAACCAGGAGGTGTTTTGCATTAGCATTTGCTACAAGCAACCCACATCGCTCTAACAGTGACTTCCCAGGATCCAAAACATATTGTCAGAATACCCCAGTTCCCGTGGCAGAGAAACCCTTCGATAACAATTCTGTTGTTGAGCAGATCAAGTGCAGAGAGGCCAAGCAGAGGGCTCAGCGACTCTGGAGAGCCCCAGTCAGAGCTTACATTGCCTCTCCCCCCGCTGCTGTAGAAACAGAGTGCCTGAAGACAAGGCTATTGGGCTCCCAACTGTTCAAGTTCATTAGCTGACGTCCCTTCATGGGAATTGAATAATACAGGCAGGGCTTGTGCTGGTGGTCTGTTCCTCATGGGAGGCAGGATTCCAGAAGCGGGGAAGAAGAGCCTTTCTGACATAACACCTTTCATCCCAATCTCTTTAAGCACTTCTACAAGCATTAATTAATTAAATATCCCAGTGCCCCTGTGAGATAAGTGTCATCTCAATTTTCTAGATGGGTAAACTTGGGTATGCAGATTATAAGTGGCTTCCCCAAGTAATTCAGCAAGCCAGAAGAGGTTTGAAAATAGAACCCAGGAGATGTAATTTCAAACGGGCTCCTGTAACACTTGACAACATTGTCCTTTATTCTTATTTTTTACACAGATGCCACTACAAATTGAGTTAGAAAGCTTGTTTTCCTGGTTAATGCTTCCCAGTTGTTTTGATGCCTGCCATTTCAATTTTATCAACTCTAGCCTCCCTCTTCAATAAGCATTTTTAAATTTATTTTTGTTAACATTTGCATTTTTTAAAAGCAAACCTTTAAATCATCTCTGATCCATGCTCACTGGACAGCCTTGCTGACCGATGTGTCCCACATTAATATCTGACTCCACGCTCAGCTGCACAGAAGAGAATTCTGTGCTTGCTGATGTTCTGGCTCTTCAGCATTGAAATTTCCCTCCTGGATGTGAATAACAGTGATTTCTCTTCATTCCTCTACATTAATTTTTAATCACAGCCTCTACTTTACCACTGCTGATTGAATTCCCTACCACATCTAATGGCCTTTCTTGTAATATTCATTCATTTAAAATATGTATGCTGATGCCATATCTTATTTTTCAAGGGCTGCTTGTTTAAGGCCAGCAGCAAAGAAATAGCTATTATACAGATGTTAAACTACAGTACGTTGTCATATGTTTGATCACCAGGGCAGAGGTAAAACACTCTATTCTGTCAAAAAAGGGCACAATTATACAGGGATCATGTGTAATACCTAGTAAAATTCAGTCACTGTTGAAATGAACAACAAAAGTCCTACTAAATTCAGAGGGAAACAAAGTTGGTACATTATTTTATTATGTCTAAAATATATTTAGAGCCTGAAACTGAAAGCCAAAAGAGTCACAGTGCTGTAGATTAATTTTACAGCAAGTATTCAATAGAGGATCTGGATTTAATATCCCCAGCACTGCAATACTCAATAACTAAAAGGTCAAAAGTAGAGACGCACAGAATGCAAACTCCATATTTTAGAAAAATGGAATAAGGCTGAAGATTTTATGAGTTTTATTTAGAGTGGAAGAGAGGAAAAGACATTCTGCTTAGCTACTTTGGAAATTCACATGCAGGGAAGAGTCAACATCCCAAAGCATTTTAGTTTACTGGTTTTAAATTAACAGGAAGGACTGTATTGGTTTTCAGCAGAGCCATTTGCTTGCAAATCGGATTGCAGTGTTTTCTTTTATTGAAGTGAATAGTTTCAAATCTTTACAACTCTACGCACCTTTGGGTTGGCAGTTTTGCCCACCATACCCAGGACAGCACTTCCACTCCAGCGATGTTACTATTTTATGTTTGATTCTGTAGGCTTGGTGTGTTGTTGTCTGGGACCTGCAAAACAAGAACATTTTAAACCTATTTCAGGTGACCAAATGGGAGTTGTAGGATACTTCTATAACTGCATTATGTTACCTTACATGTCAAATATATCCTTTCATTAACTGCTTGAAACTGAAAGTGAAGCCTAACTAGGGGTTTGTGTTTCAACAGCAATCCCAGTTTTAATATTTCAGCGTTCAGATCACCTGCATGGATTTTAAAGGAACCTGACTGATGTCTGTTTAGTGCTGTTGGACTTTTTCCCTGAATATCTTATTCAGGAGTCAAATGCTGCTAACTTTTATGGAAGATATTACAAGTAATATCTACTAAACTGGACAGAGTGAGCCAAAAATGCAATTGTGAAATACCGTTTTTTTTTTAAACCAGTGAAAAAAAAGCATTCACAATGAATTTATGCCATGTCTGTTCATATTTAGTGCACACTGGAAGCCTTCCATTCTTATTATTTTAGACAAGATTATACAAACTTTAATCTGATAAAGTGTGAAAATTTCCACTCTGGAAGTCAGTGTAAGGAGGCTACGTAATTGTGATGCCTCAGTTATTACTGTTACAGTATGTAACTGCAGAGGCAGCAGCAATTTTGTTTCTATGTTTCAACACATTCTACATGTCCTGGCTACTCCATCACTTCTTTTAGTTTTCTTAACTTCACAGAGAAATCAGTTTAGAATGAACACGTTGCAGAAGAGCATACAGAAAAAATTAACTACAGCAAGTCTACTTGTCTTTTTTAATATATCAAATACAAAGTTTGAATAAAAAGAATATGACACAGTTCTGCTAGTTGCTAAACACTACCATAAAGAACACCTCAAATCTCAGAAAATACAATGATAAAATGGTTACAGAACTGTTTTGGACACAAAATCCCTGTCTAATTCATTTCAGAAAGCAGGACAAATTTGAAGACTGTCAGACCAAAAAATATCCTCCTGATGAATTAAAAAATGCCACCTTGTTTTACAGTGTAGTTAATCTTGTCACCCCTTCACAAGGGTTGTAATATTATATATATTAAAATTCATAGCAGCTGGCAGGAGCTTTGCATCTGTCCCCAACCAGCTTTACCTCTGAGAAATGGCATTTTCAGCAGCAAGAACTCAATAAAGATTAAGGTGAACTGAAATCAAGAGAGTTCTCAGTTCTTTTGGTGTATGGATGGTCTTATATTATGATAAAACTACCTTATTTTGCATTAGCATAATCCATTCCTGAAAGCACTCATAAAAATGAAGTTTCCATGAAAGGAGTTAATAAGGAATAGCTATTTCAAAAATAACTCTCCACGTAGACAAGCCCCAGAACTGTATATAGTAGAGACTTATTTACAGGAGTAGCACAAGGACCTAATTTTCCTACAAAAATGAAATCAGTTATTGTGAATCTTTTAGATGGAATTAGAAATAAAACTGGCAACATTTTAACCACAGGGTCCATTCCAAAGGTTTGCAATACAATCTAATGTATTTCAGAATCACCAAATCCTAAGGATACTCTATTCCCGGTTTCACCTCAAAGCTTGAAGCGTGTTCTGCCATACCACCTAGAGGATAATTCTCAGAACAGTGAAACTGACTTGTAAGAGGCTTTTCAAACTTTTCAAGGGGAAAATATGTAACAAATTCTGTTCTGTTGGTGCCATTTCAATTTGCCGTTTTCCAGGCCCATGCATTAAAACCCAATTTCATTTACTGTTGAAATATAGTGTTTGGAGAACACAGTGAGGCACCCAAAGCACAAAGGACAATCTGAATATGTTTAACAGTCATTATTTACAAGTTGTATCCAGGCCAACCACTTTCCTAGGTTCACTACCTGACCGAAGCTGTGCCAGAAATAAACACCCAGCAGAGAGGTAACAACAAAAATATTTATGCCTCTCAGAGGAAGCCTTTTGCTCCAACAAAGCACAAGCTTGGAAAACTGCACAGAAAGGATATTGTTTCCCACATGTGCTTTAAAGCTTTGTACGTGTGCAGCTTTCCTTGCAGTACTCTGGAAGAGGGGAGCAGGCAGTGGGCTTACTTGAAGAGTTTGAATTGATCAGAGGGTGCCAGAGTGAAAGCATGCCAAGCCTGTACTGTGGAGCTCTGGGACACTTCCCATTTGAGACTTTTTATCCTCCATCTAGGGACATGTGAAGATGAGACCTGAAAACATGCTAATCTGCTCCCTCCTGTATTCATTTTTATTTCTAAAGTCATGGTTGTATTAATCATGCAGCAAGTACTTGCAAGCACTCTTTCTTCCAAGTTCTACAAACCTCTGAGCACAGGATCCAATATGCCAAGTGCAAGGCTTCGCTCTGCCTGATGAGAAGGTTTCTAGGTTGTCCACTACCATTGTAGGTAAGAGTCTGGTATGGACATAAGCACACCAGTTCCTGTAAGAGACAGAAGGTAAATTTAATTAAAAGTACAAATAATGTTTTCCACAATATGAATAGAATAGAATAGAATAGAATAGAATAGAATAGAATAGAATAGAATAGAATAGAATAGAATAGAATAGAATAGAATAGAATAGAATAGAATAGAATAGAATAGAATAGAATAGAATAGAATAGAATAGAATAGAATAGAATAGAATAGAATAGAATAGAATAGAATAGGCTGGTTCATTTGGAAGGGACGTACAATGATCACCCAGCCCAATTGCCTGACCAATTCAGGGCTGACCGAAAGTTAAAGCATGTTATTAAGGGCATTCTCCAAATGCCTCTTAAACACAGACAGGCTTGGGGCATCGACCAGCTCTCTAGAAAGCCCGTTCCAGTGTTTGACCACCCTCTTGGTAAAGAAATGCTTCCTAATGTCCAGTCTAAACCTCCCCTGGCACAGCTTTGAGCCATTCCCGCACGTCCTGTCACCAGATGCCAGGGAGAAGAGATCAGCACCTCCTGCTCCACCTTACCTCCCCAGGAAGCTGTAGAGAGCAATGAGGTTGCACCTCAGCCTCCTTTTCTCCAAACGTGACAAGCCCAAAGTCATTAGCTGCTCCCCGTAGGACATCCCTCCCAGCCTTTTCACCAGCTTTGTTGCCCTTCTCTGGATGTATTCGAGGACCTTAACACCCTTCTTAAATTGTGCGGCCCAGAACTGCACACAACACTCAAGGTGAGGCCGCACCAATGCTGAATATAGCAGGATAATCACCTCCTTTGACCGGCTGGTGATGCTGTGTTTGATGCACCCCAGGATGCGGTTTGGCTTCTTGTCTGCCTGGGCACAGTGCTGGCTCATGTTGAGCCTGCTGTCAACCAGCACCCCCGGACCCCTTTCTGCAGGACTGCTCTCCAGCCCCTTCTCTCCCAATTTATACTTGTGCCCAGCATTACTCCACCCTGGGTGCAGAGCCTGGCATTTTGGCTTGTTAAATTTCATCCCATTAACCATAGCCCAATTCTCCAAACTATCTAGACCCCTCTGCAAGGCCTCTTGTCCCTCAAGAGGGTCAACAGCACCTCCCAGTTTGGTACCATCAGCAAACTTGCTAATGGTGCATTCAACTCCTGCATCCAGATTGTTGATAAATATATTGAACAGCACTAGCGCTAAAATTGAAACCTGAGGAACACTGTTGGTGACTGGTCGCCAGCCAGATGTAGCCCCATTCACTACAACACTTTGAGCTCTGCCCTTCAGACAGTTCTTCATCCAGCACACCATGAACCTGCTCATCCCACAGTTGGACAACACGTCCAGAAGGATGCTGTGAGAGACAGTATCAAAAGCCTTACTAAAATCTAGAAAAACCACATCCACCACCTTCCCTTCATCCACTAGGTGGGTCACCTTATCATAGAAGATATCAAATTAAACAGGACTTTCCTTTTGTGAACCTATGTTGACTGTGCCTGATGATTGCATTATTCTTTAAATGCCTTTCAACAGTACTTAGTATAATCTTCTCCGTAATTTTTCCAGGAACTACAGTTAGGCTAACAGGTCTGTAGTTCCCTGGGTCTTCCCTCACGCCCTTTTTGTAGATTGGAATAACATTGATGATATATGGATGTATATCGGAATATGATGATAGATGATACTTAAAGGGGACAGTTAAACCCATAGGACTAAGTTATGAAAATTAAGTTTGGTTTCTCTCAGACTGCCAGTGTAGTCTTGAGCACTTACCTAGTCTTTGTGCTTCAGCTACCCATTAACAACAAAGAAAACAGACAATCATTTCTCCATCTCTACGTATATTTATATTGCAAATCTAAGTTTTCCTTTGTAAACATTTGTGGAGCACCAAGAAGCTCTTCCAGACTGCAGTAATGACGGGTCTTAAAATACACCTAGTTTCAGATCATAGAAACTGTTTATCCAGAATTCAAAGGACTGTTTAGTAAGGTTTTTAACCACCTATAACTTTGCATTTATGGATAGGCATTTCTACTCTTCCTGCCTTTCCCCAGCATTATTGTGAGTACATGTAGACTGTGTTTTGCAGTGCACTTTGAGGTCAAAGCCACACACAGCAATAATGCGCCATAGCTCCACGCTTGCCTGTGTCACTGGCTACACACCTACAGAAGGAAGTCACATACAAAATGATCAAACTCTTGATCACTGTGGCACAGGATGTAGGAGCTGGTGGGTGCAAGACCAGATTTGTTTTTTTTTAAAAAGGATTCTAAGGAGACTACAAGAAACTGCAAAGTGTTAAATTGGATTTTGAAACCAGGCGACTTGGTAGAAGCTACAGTAGAGGACAGAATTAAGTAGAAATTATAAACTGTTTAATGGCTCAGGACAGATTTGCACAGGGAAATCATGCCTCAGAAATCTATTGGCATTCTCTGAATCAGAAGCAGGTAGATAAAGGGCTGATTTTCAGAGGCTTTTGGCAAGGTCACACACCAAAAGCTACTAAGGGGGGGGAGCAATCAAAAAAATCTGTCACGTAGTGAGGGAATAGATCCTGTTATAGATTAATAAGGCATTAAATCAGAGAGGTGAAAGACTAGTTAGCTTTCTCAAGAAACAGTTTATCAGCATAATCCCACGTGAATCTAACAGACATTATATTCATTAATGAGGGGGAAAGCAGGTGAATAGGGAGATGACAGGGTTATACAAAGCTAAACAAAATCATTTAGTGCAGTAAACCTAAAGCTGATCTTGAAGAATTGCAGAAATCTCACAATACTGAAATTCCAACTAATTAAGTGTCAGAAAAGGGTCTCATAATGCTGAGTCAGGCACAAATAAAGACAGCCTTATACAGACAGTACAACTACCCAAATTAACTATCAGCAGGAAAAAGACCTTGGAGTCATTGTGATTAGCAGTTTGAATACGCCGATTTAGTATTTTGCATTTACTAAACTAGTGAATCAAATACATGAAATTATTAGGGAAGGACTAGAGAACAAACAGAAATCACCACTGTTTCAGTACATCAACTCTGCGCTGCTGTATACGACTCTATGGTTAGCTCACAATTTGAATACAGAATTCAGTTTTGTTCCTACATCCTAAGAGAGGTGAAAAGAAAGATAGAAACAGAGATGAAGAACAGGAGGGATGGGAAGTCATGATGTTCATTATTCAGTTGGTCTTGATATAACAAAGAGGCATCAAAACAAAACAGGTTTAAACTTAAAGAAAAAAGCCAAGGGGGGGGTGGGGTGGGTGATGTGTTTCCGGAAACACAGACGGTGCCAGATTTGGATTTTTGGAAGACAAAGAGGATTCTAAAAAGCATTTAAATGGTTTCATGAAGGAACATGCCATTAGGGTGTTGCTGTTAGTTTGTTGAGGTTTTTTAAAACATAAAATTGCAGGTGTAATCTTTATCTCAGGAAGTCCCTCAGCTGCAGATTGCCAGCCATCCTTAAGAAAGTATTATTGCATTTCTGCTGATGGAACAAATGTCTCTTTGGTCTAGTAGGGATTTTTTCCTTTTCCACTAACTTAGTACAGCCTTTCTTAGGGCCAGACATTATTCCTTTGTCCGTGCTGAAAATATTCCATTTTTGACTTGGCAAGTTAGTGACAAGATATTGTTTCAGTTGTAGGGTTGGTGAACTTGCAAGTACTTCCATACCAATATTTGCATCTGAGAACTTAAATGTACATCTTCCTAGCTCATGTTTTGCTGCTAAACTTTGCTTCCAGTTGTAGTAGTTCTGTTAGTGTTTCATAATCCAGTAAGGAAATATATATTTACATTACCCAGCTGGCCCTGAAATCAGTATCTTGCTATGGGCTCCTTACAGTGGAAATCAAAATACAATTAAGACCAGATTAGTTCCATTTACTTAACTGGCATTAGTACAGATTTACACTGCTTCAAACAAGAACAACGATACAAAACACAAAATAGTATCAGAGCCTATCCTTAAATGATTGCTTTTGTCTTCCAAGATCCTACCAATTCAATCGCATCAAATTCAGTAGTGCTTTACTGGGAAAATGATTCCTGGGAATACAGCAGGATAATCTAGGAAGTAAGATGCTAAGTAAAGCCAACAGATTGAACCTCTCAGTATTTCTGCTGCCAGTATCATATTGTGGTGCTCCTTCACACAACGCATATTGTTTAATTGATGAATAATGTGTTTCATATAAAATGGGTTTTTATTGAGTCTCTTTGATCTGATTTCGCTCACTCACTCTCCACTTCCTTGAGAGTTTTCATTAGGATAATATTTCTTTTTAATTGGGTATGAAAAGGTTGTGCTTTTGTTTGATGCTTCCTTTATGTTCTGTCTCCTCTAGCTATAGCCTTTTGTCTGTGTGTATAAATTAAAGACTCCATGAATAAATATTTGCCAAAAATTAAATGCAGCTCTCAACCATAAGCCTGAAGATTCGGTACTCTTCTCACTACCTCTGTGGAAGCCAGGAGCAACTATATGCAAGTTTGAGACCCATAAAATGGGCAGAATCAAAAGGAGACTTAAGCCTTTTGAGTTCTACAGAGGGATCATGATGTTACTTACACCACCCCTCTGGCTGAGGCATATGGGTTCTTTCCAGGACGGTGCTGAGAACACAGAGACCAGCAGCAGTAACTAAATACCTGTGGTTAAACGTTGCCAGCAGTTAGCCAGAGAGAGAGCTTGTAGCTCCATCCCTTCCAACACATCTCTGCAGCAGCAAGGGAACTCAGGCACCCCCTCCTGCCAAGTGTTCAGTAGGAGCAGGACATGGCAGGGCACTTAGGTCCCTTACAAGCATGACCAGGAAGACAGGTCTTCCATGGGGCTTCCTTGCTGAGCACCAGGGAGCAGCAAGAGCAGGGCTTCTCCTAGCAGAAGGTGAGCCAGGAGGGGAGGGGAATGACTACACAAGCTGTGTGACGACCTCCCCAGAAGCATGCCAGTAACGCAGCACCGCAGATAGGCAAGCAGCAGTAGGGTAACAGGAACAGGTCAATTAGCAGCCCAGCATTTATCAGGCAGAGAGGCTAGGTAACAAGCAAGATCCAAGAGGACTGCTAGATACAAGCACCTTTATGAGGAGAACAGGCTCAAGCCTGGGCTTAGATGGAGCCCTGACCCATAAGTGTGGGCGGAGGTTTCAGGTGAGGTTGCTCAGGACCCTGCTACTGAGCTCCTTTCCCACTACAGGCATGAGGTCTCTCCCATTTCACAGCTGTAGTGAGGATTCTGCATATTAATACCCAAGATTAAAAAAAGTGTATTTTTCTCTGAAGTGCAACACAGAGATTAAAAAAATAATCTCTCTCAGCGTATGAATGGGACACTAAACATTTCTTAACAGATGCAGAAAGCGATACCGAGCCAGACTGACAGTGGTGTATTCAGGAGGAGTTCTGATTAAGCATGATGGTTTGCTTATGATTTGCTTATGATTTAAACTTGGTATAGAGAATGTAGATACCTAAATTCCTGAATAACTCCCAGCAATTAACTGATGACATATAAAAACTGATCAGAAGATATCCGAAGTGATAACCACCTCAAACTGTTATGCAGTACCACACCTCTTTTACTGTTGCGCATTAGCTGTCTGGAAAGTGAGGCATGAAGAGGTAACACCTTGGGCAGCTGGATGCTAAGCTTACAAATCAAGAATCCAAACACAGGAGTCAGTCTAGGCTACAATGAGCCAGCAGTGAGGTTAGGCCCGCAGTTTGCCGCTCCCTAGCCTGCGCTCTACCCTCGCATGCAGACACAACAGCTCACCAGAGAAAGGCATTAAGCAGAAGACATACAGCAGTGTTATCTGCGCCAACCTCTTCTGCAGTGCTCACAGTTGGGGTATAATTTTTGGTAAGTGAATTCCATTTTACATCTGAGAAAATGTGATAAATGAAAAGATAAAACAATGAAAACAGGCATAAAAAGCAGCTGTAAAATACATGAAAGCCCTGGAATACAGAGAGTTCAATTAAAAAAAAAGTACTTTTTAAAATTCATAACTAATTATCATTATTATGGAGGGTAGCTAGCTTCAAGGTAACAGCTATCGCAACTTTCCCATTTGGAGATACCCTCCAAAGGAAAACATGGTACAATACATCCCAAATGTATCAGTTAATGGCTGCTCTCGGTTTTTAAAGATAGTCTGAACTCAGTCTCTGGTCCCTACCATAAACTTAACTCAACTTGAGCAGATTGTTTCTATTTAAAATATTTAACTCATTCTTAAGCTACATAAGCGCAATGTCTGAAGCTGTGGTTCTCACATGGCCCAGCAATCTTTGATCAGAGTAAATTGGAGAAAATATTCTCAGCAAAAGAGCCCCTGGTGTGACTCATAATTAGGTTTATGCTACCAATGAAATAAGCTCATTAAGAGATGTTAAGAATGTAAATATAATTTTGAAATCAAATTGTCTGAAAAAATGTAGATTTGGAAATAGAAGATGAAGCGTGGCGGAAGAACTATGACAGGCTGTGTTAATGCAACGGCAACACAGAAGACAACTGATTTGCATAACAGGACTTTAAACCTGAAAATCCTCTTTACTCTCCATGGAATAATATATTCCAGATCAGCAACCCAGGCTTCTAACATGCAGATTATGTTGAGAGCTGCAGGAGCCTGGTGTTTCTTTTGCATTGAGCCTGATTTCAATCAGGAAATCTGTATTTAAAAACAAAACACAATCCTCGCAATGTAAAACAGAAATCCAGCCTGGAGACAGTGGTGCAAGTCCCTGGCTGGCATAAAGCCCATGTGACAGATTTCATCCTCCTCTTGCATGTAGTGGCCAGGAGAACTCACTGGTAGCAAGATGTGGCAGAGTACCTGTGAGTGCTCAGGCCTTTTAAATAGCCACTTTGCTTGTGATATTTGCCACAGTATTTCCAGCTCCAATCCAAATACTGCTACCCCAACTCTACGTCAAGTGTGGTTTGACCCTATCTGAGACTTAGGGCATAGTGTGAAGAGCAGCATTTGTTTCTTTTTGCAACCAATAAGCATGTCTACACTGCAGCCTTGGCAGGCCTGAGTTCTCTGGGGTTTATGGCCCTTGCAATTTAAAAGTCCTGAGTAGCTAACGAGCTGTGGAGCCTGACTGCATAGCTGGAGCAAAGAACCTACAATGAGCAGGGCATTAGTGGGACACAGATGGTGCCTTTAAGTCTTTCTTTAGTTTTTGGGGTCCTACACATCCCGTACAGCATAGTCGGCCCTTAATACCCTCTTGGAAAAGTTTTCTTCTCTTCTGCTTATACCAGTCATGTTTCTTTTTCCACAGAGAAAACGTTGCCGTGAAGTGTTTCTTCATTTCCACAGTTGGCAAGAAAATAGAAAGGATGCAGCCTGGAGATGACTGTGAAACAGAAGTAGCTTCGGGGCAATTGTAAGCAAGGACTGCCTGCACTGGGTCCACAGCAAGACACCCAAGACCCGGTCTACATGAGGATGTACCAATAATACAGGTGTTTCCCTCAGCTGGGAAAAAAGCTTGTTGCTGAAAGTGTAAAACAGATTACCGTAGTGTTCCTGTGTTCATCTGACTCATCCTCAGCGATCACATCAGCCTCGTGATACAAAGGTATATATGGTGTGAGTTACCGGGCAATATCTTGCAACTTCAAGGGGATGCTATTCCCAGCAAAAAGCAACTTCCCCATCCACACAACGAAACTACGTAGCCTACAGAAACCTGCCCTGAGATGCATAGCTAGTGGGTGAATAGTAGGTAATGTCTCAGCGGTAGTTATTTACTTATTCTTGTTTAAGATTTCACAAGCAGCAAATACAGTTTCTTAATTTACTGTGCAGATTTCTGAAGCTGGACTTGACTTTATGTGATGAAAAATACCCCACTTGGTTTGAAGTACCTGTATAAGCATGTGCTCTTACCTATACCCCTGGGTCCTGATTCAGGGGACACATGCCTGACAACACTCAGGAGCCCTTAAACTCATCATTGCTTCACTGGTGCATTGCCAGCACCCTTATAATCATAGACTCATAGAATGGTTTAGGTTGGAAAGGACCTTAGTTCCAACCCCCTGCCATGAGCAGGGACACCTCCCACTACACCAGGTTCCTCAAAGCCCCACCCAGCCTGGCCTTGAACACCTCCAGGGATGGGGCCTCCACAACTTCTCTGGGCAACCTGTTCCAGTGCCTCACCACTCTCAGAGTGAAAAATTTCTTTCTGATACCTAATCTAAATCTACCCTCTTCCAGTTTGAAGCCATCACCCCTCATCCTGTCGCTACATGCCCTGGTAAAAAGTCCCTCTCCAGCTTTCCTGTAGGCGCCCTTCAGATACTGGAAGGCCACAATAAGGTCTCCCCACAGCCTTCTCTTCTCCAGGCTGAACAACTCCAGCTCTCCCAGCCTGTCTTCATATAGGAGAGGTGCTCCAGCCCCTCTCATCATCTTTGTGGCCCTCCTCTGGGCCCGTTCCAAATCCTCACCTAATCTGCAATTAGCAGAGTTTATGCTCTGCTTTACCACCTCTTCGGTGGCAGCCTGCGTGCCCCGTCCGAGCTGCCCGCACCGACCCGAGGAGGCGGCAGGAGGCTCACCCCGTCGCCTCCCGCGGGCTGCCACCACCGTGCGGGACCCACCGCCACCTCCCTGCCACCACCGCCCCAGATCTCAGCCTGCTGCCGGCTCTGCCGTGAAGGCAGCCCCGGGCGTCGGGAGGCGACGGCGAGGGGAACGAAAGGCGGTGAGCGTGAGGGAGGCGCTGTGAGAAGCGGGTGTGTGTGTGAGGGGCGGCGAGGCGGGGCGGTAT
>VZSZ01007547.1:1754211-1793839 GCA_013398815.1 Ibidorhyncha struthersii
GAGGAAAGAGGGCAGCAAAAGAAGAAAATAATTTTGTTTAACTCCAAAGAGTGAGTGCTGTGACTGCTTGCCTGGTCTGTGACAGGATTGTTCTGAATACATTTGCAGTCAGTGGCGATGTTTCTATTTAATTTCAGCAGGCTTTGAAACCAGTCCTCTTGAGGCTGTGGTACCCGATGTTGGTCAAAAGCAAAGTACAGTTTACACTAACACTGAAAAACTGTAATTTCCTTCAGGTGAGAAGGTGAGCAGAAGTTTATGAGACTGCAACAACCCCTTCCACACCACATTTCCACTGTAAACTGTTCTTTGGTACGCTGCCAAGAAGAAAAAACAAACAAACAAACCCTCACAAAACCTGCCAGCTACAGAGTGTCAGGTATATCTGTACACCATCGCTTCCACTTGCTTGTAAGCACAGATCCTTGCAAGTGGTCCTAAAGCCACTCAACAGCAACACCGGTGGCAGCCGGGACACAAAGGGTATAGATTTTGTTCTGCTCTTTTCATATTATATCTGAAAATGAGGTATTTTTATCCGTGAGTAAATTAGATTACGTGGCTTTTAATAGAAATGCTATTGAATCAGCGTAGCTGAACATCACTGAATCATGAAAATGAGATTATTGTGTTGCTGAAGCAATACAAAAGGACCCGGAGCTGGAGCCATTGTTAAAGTCCGTGCATGGCTTGGTGGTTGTGCCTCATTCACATTGCGTGCAGTTTATCGGTATTTCACAGAAGAGTTTGTGAAATACTGATCTCGATTCTACACCTTTTTTCATTTTGTATTGTCCTTTACACCTTGGCAAAGGGGATGTAGAAAGATACTACCGGCATCTGAAGTCAGTAGATGCCTTGCGAGGAGAGGCTGAGGGACCAGGGCTTGGTCAGGCTGGGGAAGGGAGGGCTTTGAGGGCACCTAACAGCAGCCCCCCAGGCCTTTACAGGGAGGCTGTTTGGAAGCTTGTTACCCGCAAGGCTACAAGAAAGACATTGAGGTGCTGGAGCGTGTCCAGAGAAGGGCAACGAAGCTGGTGAGGGGTCTGGGGGACAAGTCTGATGAGGAACGACTGAGGGAACTGGGGCTGTTTAGCCTGGAGAAGAATAGGCTGAGGGGAGACCTTATCACTCTCTACAAGTACCTGAAAGGAGGTTGTAGAGAGATGGGGACTGACCTCTTCTCCCTAGTGACAAGTGATAGGATGAGAGGAAATGGGTTCAAGTTAAGCCAGGTGAGGTTTAGGTTGGCTATTAGGAAAAATTTTTTCACTGAAAGGGTTATCCAGCATTGGAATAGGCTGCCCAGGGAGGTGGTGGATTTGCCATCCTGTTTAAAAAAAGGGTAGACGTGGTACTTGGGGATATGGTTTAGAAGTGGTTTTGTCAGGTTAGGTTAATGGTTGGACTTGATGATCTTAAAGGTCCCTTCCAACCTTAACGATTCTATGGTTCTATGATTCTGTGACACACAGGCACTGGGGGAGGGCCCAGAGAGGTTGTGCAATCACCAGCCCAGAGCGTGGAGCTCAGTACCTGACTGGATCAAGCCCCAGGCAACCTGGTCTGATCTCACACCTGGCCCTGCTGTGAGCAGGGAGGTCAGACTAAAGACCTCCCCAGGTCCCTTCCAACCTATGGTTCTGTGAACCTGTGTTCTTTGCTTATACATCTGTCTCCTTTGGGTGATATGGTTGTCCTTCTGAAAACAGTAGGTTAAGTGCATTTATACATAAAGACATACACTGACATGCTGTGGAAGAAATCCCTCTTTTTTTTTTTAGCTAGGATGTTTCCCAGTCTGAAAGACTGTTACACGAAGATCAGAATATAGGCCCTGAATTTAGATTGTATAAAACTACATTGCTGTGATATATTTTTGCTTTGCTTTAAACAAACTGCCAAGTTCGGATGAGGAGAGAGAATGTTGATTGACATTAACATAAGCACTCAGATTACAAAGATACAAAGCACCCTCACAAGGTTTTTTGGCTATTGCTATTGCATGGGAGACCAGGTTCTGGTTTCAGCAACTTCCTTTGAACTCCACTAGGTGACTACAGAGACCTCTCACCTTTTTGATACTAGTGATACGGTAAATTCTGTATCCTTACATGAACATCAATAATCTTTCAAAAATATAAGTTCTAGTGGAAAGAGCAGTTATAAACCTGAACCAAAAACAGTTAATTTTTTAGGTTTACTACCTGGCTTCCTTTGGTCTGAAATGTATGAATCTCAGCTGAAATAAAATTTCAGTACTCCCTAGGGACTGACCATAATCAAATCAAATTGGAAAATCTGTTTTACAGTTGATTGGAATGGAAAACCTGGACAGCCTGTGAAAAGTGCATTTGATATGCAATACAGTATAGTATGTGATGGTAAAATATAGGAAATGTTTATATCCCTGACAAACAGCTGACTTGTTGACATTGAAGTATCAGGTGGGGTGAGTCATACCATTTTTTAATGTTTTTTTTTTTTTTTTTAGGGCTCAGGGTCCTGACATTTTGTCCTGTCTATCACAAAACACAAATTCTACTCCCATAATTCATTTCCTTTTTTTGTATGTACAGTGCTGAAGCCTTGGACTGTGAACAGCCTCTTTGTCTCATCCAAGTTTTTATTTACTGTTGTGACCAATTGTGTGTCCTACCTTGTGCTGGATTCACAATTAATTCACAATTTCCACTCATCTAGGATTTCACTGCTCTATTTTAGCATTTTAAAAGTTGTCATCTTTTGAACCAGCTCAGCTCTTTTAGACCTTATCTCCCTGTTTGTGATTAGGGTCCTTCAAAATAATCAAACTTTCCCAAAGATAGAATTTAGACTTTTGAGAAGATATCCATTAATCTGCTTTGAGAATCATCCAGTAACAGGCAAACAACTCTTTAGAAGAGTCTTAATTCTGCATTTTCCCCTGTGGAATATAAATTTATTTTCCATAATCTAACTGACCCAGGTACAAAATTCATTAAGGTAGTTCTGGTATAGTTTACTGTTACTGCTCCTCAGAGGACCTTCAGTGGTACTGGTTTTCACTGTTTTTTTAGTCCTTTTCTAATCTACAGAAAAGGATATTGCAGTACATCAGTGATGGCTTCTCTGTGAGAAATACTGACTGCAAAAAAAGCTTTTATAAATGGCAAAATGAAAATAATAAAAAAGAAGATCCGTCCCAGTTCCAGGGGTGAATGTTGTTCTTTAATCTGTTTATAGTGTTGTTTTGGGCAGCTTGTGTCTTCTTGTTTAGCTTCATTAAATGGTCAAATGCCTTGCCAGTTGCTTTGTACCTGATTTGCCACTTACTCATGCAGAGCTATATCTTTACGCTGTCACTGACTGATTTCTTAGGGGGGTCTTGAACAAAAAGGATCTGAGCCAAAGTCCATGAAATTCAAGTTGATCAAGGTGGTTTTCTTCCCAGGCGTTTCCTCATGACCTGTGGTGTTACTTCCAGGACTGTAATACAGAATAAGTGCTTTGAGATCTGGCAGAAAAATTGGCTTTTGAAACACTTGCATTCTCTAACTGGCAACACAGTTCCCCTCTGGAAAACATATGGGGATACCTTGCTGCTCTCCTTTCCCTTACCACATTTATCCTAGGAATTAGTGTCAGTTTTCTAAAATGTTAATTAGATTCAGATTTGTAAGAATGCATGTTTTCTGTGCAGACTTGGGCAGATGTTTCTGGTGTACCTAAAATGAAATGTTGCAGAGAGTCGAATGTTTGCGGTGGCTGGGAGGTAAATCCTAACACGGTGTCCGGTTTGTTACAGTAATCCTAATCTATGCAGTGGGGTGAAGAGAGATTAGTAGGGATGGAAAAGAGTCTGTTCCTAATCCTCGGTGTTCCCATGGCAGATGAAACAAAGAGCAAGAGCAAAAAGAAGCATGAGCATTAATGCAGTAGTTAATGTAATGAGATGAACAGAGACCTTTATTATATTCATTAAAAATTTTCAGAAGTCATCTGTATAGTGGTGCCTTATCTGAATCTGATCACAGTAAAACTAAATAACGAGACTCCGAGGAGGCTAAGAGAAAAAGATGCTGGTGTTTTTTATCTTTTAGAAGTATCTTGTGAGTGTCTCTAAAGCAACCTGGGTGGAGATGTGATTCTTTTTGTTCCCAGTGCTGTTTCCCATGCTACTGAAAACAGTCTGTCATGACTCTGCCTAGCCATCATTGCTGAAAGGCTGTCTGAGAAAACCAGAACTTTGGATTTTGTTATTTCCTGAACTTTTGTCTAGTTTTCAGAAATTATTATTTCATCTCCTACAGTTCACAATTGTATGAACATGTGTTTACCATTTCTTCTCTCCTTGAAAGACAAAACATCCTACAGTGTCTCTCTAGGAGTGGTCGTAGTGGAGTACTACTACTCTCTGGGAGGTAGTACAAGCTGGGTAAACCACCTCCCGCTGTTGCCCCTTCCCACCCAGGTACTGGAACCGCTTGAAAAGTGACCACTGCACTGAATCAAACAGATCCTTTTATTCATTCAGTGCATGGGACATCAGCAGTGGAAAAGATTTCCATAATGCATGTGGTACAATAACACTGATGTAAACAAAAAGTCTATGAGTGGCATGGACCCTGTGCAGCTCTTGCCCCATACTGGTACTGCTGTACAGTGTGCAGTAGTACCTAAGCTGCACAATGCAGTAAGGCATTTTGCTACTTCATGCCAGCAGTCTCAGTCGTCTGTTAACTGTTTTACTTCTGTGCTCAGCAGAAGACAGCACTGATCTCTAAATACATGCATTAAAATTCTCTTTGGACGGTTACATTTTCTTGGTACCATGCCACATGCATCATTATGGAACTGCATAATTATGTCCTTTGCCCCATTTATTCAGTGGATGAAATTGCAATACGGTAGTGAATTCTAGCATTCGGGTGAACGATTTGCTTTGCTCTTTAGGACTGCAATGGGAGTAACATTGTGTTCAGCATGTGTAGGAAAATTAGATTGTGGGCTTACAACCAAGCATCAGAAGTACATTCAGGATGCTGCTGGAGAAGAGGGGTTTGTTGCAAAGGTCTTCTGCATGGCTGGAATACAACACTGTGAGGGCAAAGCAAGCACAGCTTGTCAAACATCCTGACTCTTAGTGAGGAAGGCAACCTAAGTACCAGTGCAAGAGATTCTTCCTTCCAGGTCATAGTGAATATACCTAGTGAGGCAGAAACCTAAGCCGTGCGTGACTTTATTTATTGTAAATGCACAGTGATGCAAAGCATTAAGAAATCGATGCAGGAATTGTTCTTCCTGCTCCACTAAAAAGTGACATGATCAAAAGAGATTGAACCTTGCATTAACTAGGCAGTTAAATCAGGTTTCTCTGTTTCTTGTGTATTTGAACCATCTGCTGAGCTTAACCATTCATTTTAATTTGTCAGTGCACTAGAAATTCTACCAAGCAGATACAGGCAAAAGCAATTTCCGGGGAGAAATGCAGACGTCTCGTCATGAGAATAAAATATTTCAGCATTCCTACCACATGTGACAGATAAGCAAATCTGTCCCTGGCGCTGACTTTATTAAACCCCTCTGTGCTTAGCAATAAAATACTGTCACCTCACCACTACCCAAGGTAATGGCAGGAGAAGTCTATGAAGACCCTCAGTGGATTCACGATAATTGGAAAATGTGTAATATACACATACCGAGAGAAGAAAACAATGTAGAGCCATCCAAAAATGTGAAGATAGTGTGGTTAATTTACAGCCTGAATGAATGTCTCATGTGTTCAAAAGCTGCCTTGAATTAATAAAACTGGGTTCAGAACAAAGGATGAGTGTGCTAGTCTCAGACTTGCTCCATAGCACCAGTTATTTAAGCTGCTTTATACTGTGAAATACTGCAGTTCTCTCTCTCTCCACGGGCTAAAAAAGATGTATCTCACATGAACTCAATTGAAAAGAATGTATCATCAATTTTCCTCTTTGACACCAAATTGGTGCTCACATGTAATGTCACTGAACTTTGGAAAAACTCTCACTGCTGCTGAAACACAGCTCTAGTTTTTGGCATTTCTTTATGCATTAATACAGCTAGAATGAAAATTTGGAGATAGGTAGAAATAAACAAAAGATGCATTTTTGTTTATAAAGACATAAGCCTTATGTTTTAAAGCTTAAGTCAAATTCATTGCTAGGAGTGAAGAAAGGAATTCTCCTTCAGATCAGGCCATTCCAGATGTGCTTCCTGTGAAGTTTCCTTATCCTTCTGAAAGCCTGTGTGCAGGCCCTCCCAGAATGGGGGATACCTCAGCAGAGAAACCACTCTTCTGAAATGGTTTGAAAGCAGGTTGCTACAGAATCTATAAATTATGTCCTTCTGTACCTATTCTAAGGTTATCTATAAAATTGTTCTTCTTCACTGTAAAAGAACGGGATTTCACTGCATTTTCATTCCAGTGAAGAATAAGGAAGATTTTAGGGTTTTTAGAGATGCCCAGTATTTAGCACTTAAAACACCACACTGGGATGTGATATAGACAGGCTCAAAGACAAGCTTTGTCTTATTAACAGCAGAATCTTGAATTTGGAGCCTTTAGGTCTACTGACTGTATTCCTCCTCATCAGGTGACTGCCTGTTGCAGTACGTCTCTGCCCCAGAAATTCTGCTGGAACCTGAAAAGCCAACCTGAGATGAGTTTCTAAAATAAAGTCATGGTCTTTAGCCAATATGATTCTGTTTCAGTATGAAAAAAAATATGAATTTATCCTGACAGGTCTAATAGTGCATTTTTTTTCAATAAAATGAAATGAAGCTTGTCAAGACCCTGATGACACTTGTGGGTCTTATTCACCCTGACCGGCCTGACCTGGGGTCTCCACCCCTCCACCCCTGCCCATGGGCTCAGGAGCCCCACTGAAGTTCACCCGAGGGCTACACTGCACCTGTGCCAATCCTGACCTGCAAGCTGACATCCTGGCCTGACTTTGGCCTTGTCATATCACTATGGTCTTGCCCAATGATCACTAGTCTGTGTCTTAGCCTGGTCACCATCACCAGGCCTGATCCTGACTCACTGATCTGCCTTCCCAGCTTGATTGTGGCACTGCAGCACCACGAAGGCTGCGCCTGGCAATTTGGGCTCTGGGGTGATGCTAGCTGTCATGTCTGGTTGTGTCCTGCCTGCCACACCTGGTGGTTGTCAGAAATATTCTTCAGGTGCAGACTTTGAAAATCTGTGAAATATTTCCAAATCATGCTCTTCCGACATTTTAACGGGAATTTTACAAAAATAGAATGAACCAGAAGAACTTTTTTCTATTCTAGTTCTAGTATGCATGCAATATGTGTACATAGTATTGTCCTCAGATAGTCCAGGGTAGAGATAGTGAGGGAATTATCTTTGTAACTAAGCCACTAAGGCACACAACTTCCTTCAGAAAGGGGTATTTGGGTAATTAAGTTTCTACAATGGGCACATACTGTACCTTGTGGGTAATCTCACAGCCCTGGAGACTCTCCAACAAAGTATATGTATTGCTATTTTTTTTTGTTATAAATATATTAAAAAACAAATGCTCATTCTGGTTGTGTTTTCCTTCCTCTTGTCTCTCCCTGACCTCTCTCTCTATTGTTCCTTCTCTATGGAGCCTCTTAACATCAGTGTTTCTGCACATATGTTAGCACAATGGGTTGCCATAAAGGATTAGAGAGTTCTGCGGTTCCTACAAGGTCACTCAAAAATTCAGGTTGGAATACAGACTATAGCCAAAGAGTTTCTTTAATTCAAAGTAAATTTGAAAAGCAAATTGTTGTTCCAGATTTCCTCAGAGGTAGTAGACTTTACAACTATGAAATCTGCTATTGAGTCATTCATGCTGTGCTCAGGCATTAAATGAGTAAACCTTGAAGGAAGCTATATGTCTTTATTGGAAGTTTTACTGCATCTCTTTCACTTTATCTGCAGTAAAGATGCAAAAAGTTTGTGTTTTTTTTAAGGAAAATATATGCCAGAAATGGATTTAGGGTGTAGTCGGTAACGCCTGCACATAATAAATAAAAATGCTTGCGTTCTTATGCAGAGTTTCTTAGCAGTAGATTTCCAGGTGTTTCACAGCAGTGAACGGTAACACTGAGCACACTAGACTTGGCATTTTTTCATGACTTTACTGAAAAAAAATGAGTCACAAGCAACTTTGTGACTCATCCAGGCCTAATTCATAGGGAAAGGGAGACAGAATAATGAAGTGACTTACTTAAGTCACACTCCCGGTCAGTGACGAAACTGGAAGAAAAGCTCCAATAGCCTTAGCTGATTGTAAAAATGCTTGTATGTGGTAGGAAGACCAGGCCTGTAACACCAGAATCTTCATGTGAAAAGGATGGAGCCACACCTAGAACTGTCCATTTTTGCTAGAGAGAGGCTATGTAGCCCAGCAGTTTGAGAAAGAGAGTGGGGATTCAGCATTCTGGTTTATGCTGGGGTTTCATGCCGCTACACATTCCTGTAACTTTGCTATGCAATCCTAGCTTTATCTCTAACTTGCTCAATGGACGACAACAAAAAAAAACACCTTTGTGCATGTTGCACAGCAGGTTGCTCCTCGACCTTGCATGAAATAAGGTGCTAGCCACTACAAGCTTTGCTTATTTTGCCTCTCTGCAGTTGCGACCACATCTCATTGTGATACATAAAATATGAGACCTTGTTCACCAGAGACTAATTTTTTTGCTTTCTATATTTATATCTTATGTAGAAGGTAGAAACAATACCTGCCAATTCACAGTTTTTCTGAGGATTAATTTCACCAGAATACTATTCTTGACAAAAGCTGAGAAAGCTGAAGACTCTAAGGTTAGACTCTAAGGTTAAGACCTATTTCAATGGAGATGCAGTTATCAGTTTTCACATATAAAGAGAACCCATTTAACTCAGACACTCTGCCAAACACCGTAGTGAGGTGCTATAACAGATGACATACACAACTGAAGGAGTATGCTAGGAAAGCTGTCTGGATAACACAGCTCCTTACTGCGGTATCGCTTGCAGGCTGAAGCAAAGGGCTCCTTGCCTTCGGGTCTTTGTGCATCATTTCACTTATGCGTGATCCAAAAGATGCTCAGGTCAAGAGCAATCTTTTCTTTGAGCTGAAGGAACATCAGCTCACAGCCACACATAGCAAGATAATTGTAGGAGTATTTCTAAGGGTTGATTTATTCTCATTTGTGCAAATTTAAGAGAAATTTTTTCCTCCTTTTGGATGCTAACATTTGGGCAAGTACTATCAAAAAAGTAAAACTATATTCTGAAAGCCCACTCTCCATAAATACTATGGAAAACAACCAATCCATTGTGTCTTCCCTTTTTTACCAGTATCTGAATATATATCAGCAAGTAAGTGAACCTTGCAACATCTCCAAAGTCAGTATTAACATCCCCATTGAGAACTGAAAACGTTGGGGAACAAAGAAAATAATTGAGCGTTCCAGAGCTATAAAACTAGACAGTACAATCTGATATACTCTGTTATGCATATCTATTATGTACTAAGTTATACAATTCTGAATGCACATTCACCTACAACGCTACTTTCTGTAAGTTTTCATCACAGAATAAGGTGCTTAAAATTGTCAGACATGGGTGCATTTTGTACGCTTAATTGCTTGTATTTTCTCTTTAGTGGAGAAGTTTACAAACACAATCATTTTTAATAGATTCCAAATGAAAAAGTGCATTTGCAATTTCTTTTACCCACAAGAAAAGAAAGAAAAAGCCCATCTATTGTAGTCCTTTCCTACCCATGAGAATGACTTTCCTGTTGGTTTTGAGATACTGTTGGTTTTGAGATAACTACCCTGAGGAATGAAAATATTGCAGCATTTACTCTTACAAATATATGGTTTTGACTGAGTAAATACTGCAGGTTTGGCCCTTTGCTTGTTTTAGATGGTCTTCTTTAAGCTCAGAAAGCAAGTTTCCTGAAATTACTAGAACTTTTGCCAATTATTTCACTGGGAAGAGAAAAATAATCATTGCTAAACAGAAAGAGACATAGAAGACAAGAAAAAATATGTAACTTTCCTTACTTTCCCCTGGTAGTTTCAAAGCCGGATGCTTTGGAGTTGGCACCCTGCTGGATTCTGGTGATACCAGTGCTGTAGGATGACGGTTTGAGCGATCTGTTCCCTGTAGCTGTATCCTGGCTTGTAGTGACCTCTTGCTGGAAAGGGACCTCTCTAGCATCGTTCTGCAGAGATGTCACTTTGCTGCTAGATGAGCTTCTCTTCTTATCTTTGTCAGGGTCACCATCACTGTGTCCATATGACTGGCTTGCAGGGGCAGAAGTTGTAGGATTGGAGGTTTCCTTCACTGCTTTCATTGCCAGAGTCTTGCCTGAAGATGCAAAAGGAGGTCCCTCTGAGGCACTCATTTTGGCAGCTTGGATCTCAGAATGGGGTGACCCCACAGTTGTGGTCAGAGATGGAGTAGAGTCTGAGTGACTTGTCTGGGTTTCAGCACCCTGGCCTGTGGCCCAGAACTTTCTTGGAGTATTAAATCCAATGCTGCCACTCTGTAAGTGCGATAGGACCAGCAAGAAAATGATCTCTCTCATTCTGCTGGTTTGTAAACGCTACAAGTTATCTCACATCTATTTCCCAAGCAAGAAATCCTGTAGCTTCTCACTCCTCCTGAGCTGCTGCTCATACAGTGAGCCTACCCAGAGGATGCCCTGACAGGCTTTATTTTTGTAGAAAGGAAACAGGTTTTGGTGTTTCAAAACTGACTGAGGAAGCCTGGTTTCCTGTTTCTGTGGATTCCTCTGCAACCTGTGACCCCTTGGAGGGCAGGACCCTGGCAGCCTTTGCGGGAGGAAAAAAGAAGTTTCTGCGGAAGGCACAGGATAAAGATTAATGGCACATTAGAAATGTGGAAAACATGTACTGTGAAGTCATCCTGAAGGATAAAAACTAAAATTATTAGGTAATTTTCCTTTCACATGTACAGAGAAGAAAAGTGACTTGTCACATGTGCCCTTTGGACGGTTTGTACTTGTGACCTTGTTATTGAAAAAAAGATTTGGTAAAACCAGTGCACTGCATAAAGCTGAAAGTTTGCTGCATCTTCTCTTTTTGTTTGATTGTTTAAGCACACTGCTGCCAAAAGTGGGGATATGATAAGGAAGAGGTTCATGCTGTATTCATCATTGTACCACAAGCCTTCGAATATAATCATTTACCTGTATGTCACTGGCCATTTATGCCACATCCTATTTCTTTAGTTCAATCAATGACATGTATGAACTATATCTATAATTTCTTTGCCCATAAGTGTCTGGTGTAATTTCAGATTCTCTGGGGCACAAGAAACACCTACGTGGGCCTGGCAGAGGTGGCATATGATCTATGGGAGACATGTGCCCTTCTGGGGCAGGATACTTGAGACATTTCAAGTGGTGTTAAAAGCTTACATAGGGGCAACTGAATCCCATCCCAGATCCCCATTGACTGTAATTGGATTTTAGACACCTAGTTCACCTGCAGATCCATATTTATGAACCTCTAAATCCATATCTCTAAAATCTAAATCCTACCCATAGACAAGACTGAAAGGAATATCCTGGATCACTGAGTCCATTCCTTCCCTTTTATTGCATACTTTTACAATTAATTAATTAAAATCAATATTATTCTAAACCAATATTAATTGCAGCCTAAACATAATATTGGGAACTTTACAGGCAGGAAAGATCTGGGGAGATGGATATTCAGTATAAAGAGTAAAGATAATTTTTTACACCAGAAGGGTAGAAAAATACCATACTTGCACATTACCCAGAGAGGTTGTGGGATCTCCATGCCTGGAGGTATTCAAAACTCAACTAGACAAGACACTGAGCAATGTGATCTAAGCCCTGCTTTGAGTTGGATTTTGGACCAGATGACCTTTGGATGTCCTTTCCAATCTATATTACTCTATGAAATTATGCTTGTTAGCTTCCGGGTTGAATACTGCAATCAGGGAAGATGAGAAGGAATTTTTCCTCCTCTAGTGCCATTGTCCATCTCTCTGAGATTAAGAAGAGGTAGTTTCTTGTTGAAGGAAAAGAAAGAAAAAAGGTAATTGCTGAAGAAATTGCACAGAGAAACGTAACATGAAATTTTAAAGTAGGGACAAAGCAGTAAGGGAATAGACCTGTCAGGAACCAAAGAGATGTGAGAGGGCATTGTCAACCTGTTCAAAAAGCCTCTAGCCACTGACACAAGTGCTGCACTAAGGACTATGTACAATGTGTCTATGGAAGCCACCTTACACACCTGGGAACAGAACAGCATCTCCTGAGCATGCTTCATATTATTTGAGGATCATCTTTTCTCAAAAATAGAAGCAAAATCATGACTTGCAGTTCTTTTCAAAGATATTATAAAAAAAAAAAAAAAAAAAAACCAAGAACAAAAAGTAAACAACCCAACCATGGTTTTCCATTTGCTATAATTTTATTTTTCTGTTTTATTGTCTCAGTAAAGTGCAGGCTTTTACTGTGCAAGTAAAACAGATGCCATTTTGTGATACAATATGTTAGAAAAGAAATGCAGTTGTGGTCCCTTTTGGAGACTTTATTTCCCCTCTCTTTTTCTTACTCATAGTGAAAATCTGTAAATGCCATTTGAATGTAGGACACAGGAGACAGTCTGATGAGAAATCTCATTTAAAGGCTAACATAAACTATTTCATGTGAGCATTTCTCTTTTTGAGCTCTATATTTGAGATTTTACCATTACCTGAATTAGCATTTGTTATCCCGTATTTTTAGAAATCCCAGGATAAAATGAGAGGTAAATTAGTCTTGACCGTACTTGCAGATTAAATGCAAGCTGGCTTTAAAAAAGAAAAATCACAGCAGCTGCATACCGTGTTTGTTTATACAGTTGAAGTACCTAATAACAAAACTTGGATTCTGCTTTGAGTTACTCCACTGCAAGTGTTAATTCTGCCTCTAAAGTCAGGGAAGCAACTGCAGATTTCCACCAATGCAGAGAAGAGCAGTGCAGAAGAGTCTGGCTTTCGGTGGTTGGTAGATTTCATTACAACAGTGTTTATTTCCCTGTCTGAACACTCCAAAATGAAAATTTATTGTTCATATGATTTTATTAGTATGTCTCTGGGCTGTTGATTAAAAGAAAAAATTGTCTGAAGCTGTTTTTATTTAGCAAAACAATCTTGGTACTGTAAGAAGCTCGGGATATCAATTTTCAGATTGCTGCATGCTGGATCTGAATCCCAGCTCATTATAGACAGTATTTCAGCATTAGTTGACATCCAAGTACTGCACGTCTCAGTGCAAATTGAACCTAGGAAAAGATAAGCACTTGGATGCATTTGGTGAAACTGAGGTAGAAATAGGTTCAAAATTACCCTGAAAACTCCCATTCAGCTTCCTGCTTACTCCCTTATGCGTAAATCCACAGGTCCCACATTTTTTGTATTAGCTGTGTAGTGGTATTACTGAAATCCCTGCACGTTGGGCTGGCCTCATGGGCTTTTATTGTAAAATTTAAAAGTTGAGCTTGGAGCAGAAGCTGGACTTCAAGTTCCCAGTCTATGTTAAGTGCCCATCCTGGAGGCTACACTCCTGCTTACTGTTGTACACATATTCTTTCACCCAATGAGTCTGAACTTTTATATGTATTGGCACATTCAGCAGGAGGGATGGAGAACCTCTCCTCTCCCATGAGAGCACAGGACGGTGAAAGAAGCAGTTTCCTGAAAGATGGAAACAGAATCTGAAGATGCAACTGCACTCATGGGGGACATTTGAATCACCAGGCTATATTACATAAAAGTGCAATACTCTTCTGCTCACACAAGAGTTATCCCTGTTTGGTACTGTGGAAGAAAGAACAGTATTTATTTTTAGGGTCACAGCTGTGGCTCTTCAGATAAGGCAAGTACTTTACTGAAGCCTGAGTAAGCTGACCAAAGGCTGGTATTTTAGAAACACTTTTATATTTAACATCTGCCGATGGCACACACTCAACACTGTGACTTCAGACAAATCCCTGCTCATCTCATTGAATAACTTGAACCATCTTCAGGGACTTTCAGCTCCCCCCAAGCACTGCAAAGGGAGCATCAGGTTCACTCTCTCTGCAGTTATCAGCCTGCACAGCCACTTTGGCAGAGCTACTGTTGATTCTCCAAGTTATTTAATAATGTCTATAAGCTCACCTCTGCTATGCAGTCATGGTCTGTCTCACAGCTCTCTATCATTCTCACTCCTTGGGGTTTACTAGTAGTGAAGCTATCCCCAGTCTTAGTAAGAGTTGTCCAAATCCACAGGGGCTTGGCACCCCAGAACTATGCAGGCTGAGGACTGCACAGCCAGATCATCTTCTCTACCTACGCTGGCAGCTACAACAGCTGTAAAACACTGCCCAGACCGTGGGCTGTATGCTTGCTTAGGACTTAGTGTCACAAATGATAAGGGTAAAAAATAAGAGTTTCTATGTGAGAAAGCTGGCATTGAATAGCACTTTATTCCACTGATGGGCCTACTGCTGGGAGAATTTGACTTTCCCTTGTCCCAGATAAAACACAGTTGTATTTGAGACAATTTTTCACATTGCTTCCAGTACCTCTTGGTACCAACTGAGCTGGCCCAGTGAAGAAGTCTTTTTCACTGCTTTCTTCTCTCGTATAAAGATGGGATAGGGCAGCACTAAAGACATGAAAAGGCACATCAGGATCAGGAAGAAGAAATCACTTCTATAGTCACTCTGCCATGATGCAGAAAATTCTCATCCAGTTGTATGACGAGCTCTAATATCCCTCAATATCAGAAAAGAAAGTCTCTTGTTCTTGTCATAATGTTTCTCCTGTAAGGTCCAAAAGCACGTTCAAGGCTTCTGAGCAATTCTGAGTCACCATATTTTTTTTTAAGTTAACAGCTCATATCCAATGTATATGGCTGATTAGCATGAATTAAAAGGACACAATATGAGAGATGCCATCATGCTCAAAGTGACTACATTTTACTAGTTATAACCATAGTGTACTTAGACAAGAATATTTCTCTGTAAGAGTCAATCCAGGAAGTTCAGATTTTACATCTAAAATAAGATTCAATGAATCAAAGAGATTTCTTTAGGTTTGTTTTAATTGCATAACACAGACCACTGCGTCCCTCTCAAAAAATAACTCCTTTGAATCTTACTTTGCTTGGAACAGTAGTAACAGGAAAAATCGTTACTTTGTGTAGAAAGGATATAGCAAAAGAGGGATTTTCTGATTAAAGGTCAGTATGTGAAGTTTGCATAGTTACAGTATGAATTTTTAGTGGTTTTGAGGACTCAGCTGCAACCTGGCTCCAGCTAAGGCAGAGAGTCATATTCCATCATTAGCATCACTCTTGATCAAACTAAGCAAACAAAATACCCTACAGTGTTTGAGTATACCTTTGCTGAAGTATCATGTAATAGCAATGATTTTTAAGTGTATTCCAATATTTTCTTCTCCTCTGTGGGCAAGTTTTTAGCCTTCAGAGACATTTATGTATTGAAAATACATTTTATGTGGGAAGTATGGCAGCTGATGAAGGAGATGATTGCGCTCTGCTTTGCTCTAACTTCAGCCTATGCTTAGGGTAAAGTTGACATCAGGTAAGTTGGAATTGGCAATGGTCTGGGTTACTTTTTAAAAAAACAACTATGAGTTCTTCCTAGCATTTCCTTTCTAGAAACAATTTTTGATATGGAAATATACCGAAGAACTCTAGGATTTTCCTAGAACAAAGGAAATAACTTGTTGGTGCAGAGCTCTAACCTTGGCCATTTTTGTCCCTGTACTGCCACCCAAGTGTCCTGGAGGCACCGATCTTTGGTGAGCATTGTAGCCTCTTTCAGTAGCCTCTAGGGGATGGTGCTAAAGGACAGTTTATGTTAGGGAATGCTCACGCTATTCTGGAGACCAAACTATTCCCAAGTGCCAAGAAATCAGCAAAAGACATAGGAAAGCAACAGTTACTTAACTAGCCTTTAAAACCAACACTAAGAAAGCTTGGCTAGCCCCAGGAGTCAAAGCTTTACCTTCAGAAGGGTGCAACAAGCTGGGGACTAAGTAATCGTTTCTGAAGGACAGAAACTTCCTGGATGCACTTTTCTTCTCCCTGATAGTGCGCAATTCCCACGCATGTCTGCTACTGACAAAGCTGCATCAGCAACACCCTGTGAAAAACAAACTGGTGCTGCTAGAGATAAGCCCTGAAAAGTTCCCATGCTAGCTCATTCCCTAGTATATCAACCAATTAATAGTCTGTGGAAAGTATAAGGAAGCCAGGGCTGTGACAAAAGACCAGAGCAGTAAAAATTTCCTCTACTGGTGGCACACATTCACATCTGTGCTGGGCTGCTTTCTCACAGCTGAGGGTGGCTCCACGAGGAGTCATCAACCTTCCTGAGCAGCAGTGCTGCCAGTGGCTGGAAGAGCAGCATTTACCTGAACACTGGAAGCAGCCAACCCCCTCGGCATTCTTATTGTGGGCAGGTCATCAAGTGCTGCTAATTTCTCCAGAGTGTGAATCATCTCTGTTTTGCAGAGTCTAACGCTAACAGACTGCATTTCAGCATGTGTGTCTTTCCTTTGGCAAAAACGGTTGCTTACTTTGGCTGTGTGTAGGGAGGAGAAGGGAGATCAGGATGCTTCCACTATAGCTTTGGTAGCAAAAAGAAGGGAACAATGAAGTGAGAGAGAGGCAACTGAAGGGGAACAGGGCATCGAAAGGAAAGGAAATTTGGATTCGCGACTTTGACTGAGCTTGCTTAGAGCTTGGAGGTGCTTTTGATTTCAAGTTTTTCCTGACATGGATGAAACACAAAACTTCAAAAAGCAGAACACCAGAATAAGGCCTATGTTGCTTTGTCTCCAGGGCGTCTCCAAAGAAGTCCCTCTCCTTCCTTATATTGTGTGCCTGTGCCAAGATGTAAAGAAGCAGCAGATGAGTAAATGAAATGCGTGTCAGGACTTCTGCTGGCCTCACAAAAATGAGGTGGGAGTCCAGTGTAAAGTGAGAGCCCTTTCTGCCCTTGCTTCTTCCTTTCCATTTCCTGAATATAGTAAAGGGTACCTAGGACATTTCAAAAGTAGCAGCCCGAAATGACCTATAATTACCAAATTAACAAAACTGGCAAGTCTATCAAGCTGGATGAGGAGCAGCCTACAGTTTGCTATGTCTGCATGCTGGAAATACCAGACTGAAGTGATAGTTGATATTCCTCCCATCACTGTGTTTCTTATAACTGCTGTTTCCATGGCAAATACACAGACTCGGTTTTCTACAACCACACTCTTTTATCACTTTTCTTATAGATATGTATTTCATGGAAAATAGATTTCTTCCCCCCTCCCTGAGCAGCTCAGTCTGGAGTGAGAGTCACAGCTCGTTTAAGGGATGGTGAGAAGCCATTTACCTTTTTTCAAGCAGAAGGAACTTTGTGCAAGATATGCAAAGAGTAAGTCTTAATGGATACAATCAAGGTAAAAATTTGCTATGTAAAGTCTGCGTGTGATTTCCTAAGACCACAGGAATTCTGCTCATGATGTTTTGTTTTTCTGCATTTTGCTCGTCTAAGGCACCTATGGGTCAATTTCATTTCCATCATTTTATACACAGAATTGCTCTGTTTCCGTTTTCCAGCACTGAGGCACCAGCATTGCAACTAGCAGCGCGCAGATAGCTGTGAAGTGCTTCCATTACACATCAGGCTATGGCCTGGTGCCAAACTCTGCCTGGAGCATTTGAAAAGGCTTAGTGGGATAGAAACCTAAAAGAGAATGTGATAATACAGCTGTAGACATTTCAATCTACATACATTTATATATAAGTTTATCCATAATTCTGTCTCCTTATTTTCGCTGCTGTGCTTGAAATTTGTCCAGGTTTGGTTGGATACGTGACTAGAGATTGTTGGTGTTCATAGGGAGGGTGTATGAATTGCACAGGAATAAATGCGTCAGTCTCATTTTTATAGGGAGTTTTGGTTTGATAACTCTGTTCTAGTTCAGTAGGGAAAGAAAGTTGATTCCCCTGGTGTTTCCCAGCTGGCATCTCCGTGGCTTGAAGCATATTAGGCCGGGCTATGGTAGTGTCTCAATTTCATTCAGGTGTGACTCAGACGTAAGTTGAGTATCCCAGAACTGAACCAGTTAGCTGCACTTTGCAGGGGGATCTGTAAAAGTAGCTCTTTCTGGAGTGGAGCAGTCCAGTGGCAGAGAGATGTTTTGTCTAGCTGGATCTGTAAGCAGGTTTTTATGTGAATAGGCTTGGTAGAAGAGAGGAGGATGCTGAATGCCTATACAAGAGATTAATATGATTTGCAATGACTGGCTAGAGCCAGTTTCCAACACTGATTTTTATTTAGCCTGCTCAGTTTCTTTTACAGAATTTTACTTCATCATGTTGTTTTCCCTTTTCCTCTACTTCTAAAGATACTTGGGGATCTATGTTCCTTAAGAGGCAGGATTTGAAGGTAAGGCAAATTGCCTCCAGATATGTCCAGTGAGAACGTGTGTGAATTTTCTAGTCAGAAAATGGTGTATAGCCATGGGGAAAGCCTAAAAACATGGATTTGTCAGAAAAGATATTCCAAACCAGCTGACATTTACTCTTCATTGTAGCCTTTGACACACGAGTTCAGAAATATCCTTTCCACATAGATTTAAAACCTCACATGCTGCTACTGCGTGGATTGCTGCTATACGAGGCCATACTTTGTTTTCCTGGAAACCTTCATAATATGTGAAGCTTATCCATATTGAAGGCTTCTCAAAGTCCTCTGATCTTGCCACAGAAGAATGTTGTTCCAAGCTCTAGGAGTGAGCCCTCCACTATTTACAGAGAAGCTTTCCCCATCATATGGAAAATAGATTTGAGAGACACTTCTCTGGCCCATGTGGCCCATTTCTATTCCTAGAAAATTAGTTAGCAGTCTTGACATGCCCCAGGAGAAAAACAAAAGGAGGGCAACAGGAACCTCTGTGTGTAATCTCCAATTTAAGCAATTGTAGATTTGTTGTAGTGACTAACTTTTCCCTTGGAACCAAAAAAAGAAGAAGCATTGACTAATGTGCTGTGCAGTGGTTGCTGCAGCTGGGAGTTTAGACTTGGACCGGAGCCTGAAGGAGCCTAATTTAGAAAATAATGAGCTTTGGGAGTGAGTACTAAATCTAAATATATGTATGTATGCTCATGTATAGTAGTCATGACACAATAAGTGCCACATGAGTGCTTGGATTTGAAAGGTCTCTCTTTCTTAGCTATATCTGTAAGAGGAAAACTGGAGGTTAAAAGAGGGTCAAAGTAGATAACAGCAAGCAGTAATGGCCACCAGCAACTGATTTCAAATGGAAGAGCTGGAAAACCTTGTACCAAGTATATAAGCATGATTTCTTATTTCTCACCCTGGGTTCTTTGTTTTGTTCACATTCCAGATTGAATCCCCAGGAGCATGCCAGTAAATCTACAGAACAGGTTTATTTCTTTAAAAAAACAAACAACAACAACAAAAAAATAAAGTCTTATTTCCTCAAAATGTTTGGGGTTTTGCTGTTGTTAGAAAATCCCCAAGTTAATAAAGTGTGTTTTTCATCACACCAGTCACTGGTGGTGAAAAGATGAAAGAGAAATAAAAAGAAGGGAAAGAAATTGAGTAACTGAGAAAAAGCTTTCAAAATAAAAATCCCTCACAAAACAAACTAAAAAAAAAGTGAATGTAGAATTGTTCCACTTTGTAAGCTAAGAATTTTAAATTTCAAAGCTTCCTGTGAAACCTTTTACCTCTTTTCTGTCAGCTTGGCTACAAAGCTAGACAGGAGATGCACTGAACCTGATATGTTTTATCATGTGTAGCTAAAAGGTAGTCCCTGCTACCAGCTCTTTTAGCAACTGAGAAATGTAAGACTGCAGTATGACACCTAGCATGGTGTTCCTACAGGAGGTACAGCAATATGGGCCTCTCTGATCTATCTTCCATGCTTATGAAAAGATCAGGCAGCATCTCTGAGCACTGAGATTTGCTCAAGCCCTCTACATGATATTCAGACACCAAAAAAGAACAGAAAAAGATGTTTTCCAAGCATCAAGCAATTGCACTGTTCACACTTGGTACAGGAGCGGCAAAAAACTGATGGTTGGACTCGATCATCTTAAGGGTCCCTTCCAATCTAGACAATCCTAAAGGGGTTTTGGGAACACAACTTCTTGGAGTGCCCAACATGAACCCGTTTTGAAATGGATCAACAGAAGATTTAGGAGTCAGCAGGGCCTGACCTTGCCTTCAAGTCTAAAGCTTAATCCCTTTCTAGAGGGAACAGAAAACATTATAGAAGGCCCTGGGGTTTCATTGCCAGTCACACTGATGGACCATAAGCACCAGGATCTTTCAGAGACCTAGAAACAACACAGCAGCCGCTAATTTAACCAGCTGCTTCTTGGCCTGGGAGCAGAGTCACCTGGACTTCATCTACTGTATCGCAGTGAACATCACTGGTGAGAAAGGACATGTAACTTTTCTACATGATTTTAAGCTCTTCCAATATAATCTTAATAGAGAAAGAAATCCTGTCCTGCTCTTTCAACATTTGCAGAATTTCTTTCTCCAGCTGATCCTACTGCATCTGCAAGTGTCTTTTCACTCCTGGAGAATACCAGAGCTCTGAGCCCTTTGGGGACTGATTTTTTCTAGCTTCCCTAGCTCTTTTTTTTCTATTCAGAGGAAGGAGGGTGAGCTTTGTACCAAAAAGCATTTCTGGAATATCTGAACTTGTTTTGGTTTCCTTGAAGCTTTTTGTTTAGGTTGTTTGGTTGTAACAGTAATTAGCTAACGACCAGGTAACTATTACTGACATTGTTTTAGTGTTTGCTTAGCTTTCTACAATTGTATGATGTAACACTTACTGTTATCTGTACTTAACACATAACAATAGCAAGCAGTTATTATGTGTAGAATGAATTATCTATGACCTTCAAATATAATGCAACATAAGGACCACAGGCATGGAATCAGAGCAGGAGCTTTAAAGCACAGGAAAATCATCATATCAGAGAACTCATAACTACGAACAGCTCAGCACTGGTCAAGTATTGGTTATCAAAGGAAAGCAACCTTGGCAGCTGGGCAAACCAGTTCTAATGAAAGAGCAGAGTGTAGATCCTGTTACCAAACGTAAAAATGACCCCAACCACAGATCCTGAGGCAAGAAGAAAGAATCAACACCCCATTCCTCCCAGAGAGGAGATGATGAGTGTGCTGGAACTCCCTGCCCACAGCCTGAATTCATCAGCCTTCATACCCAGAGGGGCAGTGCAAGGCTGAGTGCAATACCAGAGGAGGTAAGTTCTAGAGAGTTTGTGCATGTGTCATTTTTGACTGTATTTCATTTGAACTCTATATGTATCCTTGTAACCAGACTAAAAATAGTCTTTAATATGGATGCAACAAATCCAAACGCAGAGCAGAGTCTGTACTGTGAGTACAGACTGGATGTGGCAGGAGAAAAACATCAGTGTGTTTTGCAGCCCAGCACAAGCCTCGCCAGTAACCGGGGCCATTCACCAGGGGTGTTCCCAGCTACTGGAGGGGGGCGGGGGTTCAGTGGATTAATTTCTTGTAAAAGGACTCACTGTCAATGATGTGCATTGCCGGTGAAAACCCAAAGAAAATATCGCAGAACAGGGCAGGCCAGGCTGTGCCCGGCTTCCTGGGAAGCTCCATGGTTCTATAAAATGGGTTGTGTGGTCTGCTGGGAAATACAGGCTTGACAAATTTACGAGGCACAGTAAAATGAAATGACGACGGCTTGTTCCTGGCTTTTCAAACTGCTTGAACTGAGCAGCGCATTTTACTGCCGCATGGCAGGTTGGGGCCTAAGATACTTGCTTACGATTGTGTGCAAGCTATGCTCACCCTTTGCAATAATAAAATTTTCCCTGTGAGCCCCATTTCAATTTCTACACGTTCTGCTTCTCTGTTGGTTTGCCACCGCCAGCTACATTTGCTGAGTTTCAGTCAGTCCGAACCGATAAATTTGTGAGACAGAGGGGTGGAAATGATAGCTGTACTTTGGGATGGTAGCTGTTGCTGTGCAACAACATATGCGTATCTAAAGCAGCAGTCTACAGCCTTCCTAAAGCCACTCAGGCAGGCATCCATTGTAGGGTATATAAAAGAATATGGGAACACCTGACTGAAGGCACATCATGATGTTGAGTAACCCACAGTGGCAGGCAGGTAATAAATTCAGTTAATACACAGAATCTGTCTATAGTCCCTCTAGTGTGCCCCAGCATTCAGCCTCACTGTTGTCTGGGTCAGGTGTGGGGTGGCAGTGCATCACGGCTCCCCTAGCCTGAGTGCTGGATCTCCTTAGGGCCACTGGCAAACTGGTGGAGTGGCTGGGAGGTGGCTAGGAACCCCTAATTTGACCAGCTTATATTTCGATGGGTTTTTTCCCCGTTTGGTATGGTGAATTTTATGTTGGTAAAAGAGGAATGAACCATCTCTTTACTCAAAGAGAAGAAGTAAGAGGAGCCTCAGAAGTACAAACCACTCCGTTTCAGTAGTATGTTCCCAAGGGATCTTTGAACTCTTACCCTTCATAACATATTGCACCTTATCGCCCTCTACAACTACCTGAAAGGAGGTTGCAGGCAGGTGGGAGTCAATCTCTTCTCCCAAGCAACAATCGATAGGACAAGAGGAAATGGCCTCAAGTTACACCAGGAGAGGTTTAGATTAGATATTAAGAAAAATTTCTTCACTGAAAGCCTTGGAACAGGCTGCCCAGGGAAGTGGTGGAATCGCCATCCCTGGAGGTATTTAAAAGACAGGTAGACATGGTGCTTAGGGACATTGTTTAGTGGTGGTTTTGGCACTGTTAGGTTGATGGCCAGACTCAATTTCTAGAGTCTGTAGATGTTTCTGTGATTCTATATGGAAAAACATTAAAAATTAAAGTTTGTTTTTTCTTGCAGGACAGGATGAAGAATAGGGGTATTGTAGACAAGGATGTGAGGGAAGTATTCATTAAATATATATTTATATAAAATAAATTACACAGATTGGTGGCAGGCTAGTATTACCATTGTTTTCATTACTCATTTAATTTCATCAGGTAGAATTGCTCTGTTTAAAATTGTTTGTGTTTCTAATGCGTTCACATCATGGCAGATCCCTCTCCTCTAACGCTAGTCTGCTTAACCTGGGCTGTGGTCAGTCTCCTGTATGCACAATAAATAGGCCATTTGGCTTAGAGCAGTGATAATATTACTGCAATAATATGCCTTCAGATTGTTCTGGCTCAGATTATAAATTCATTGTAAAGAAAACTTTACTCCCTCTCAATATGTAATTTCTCCTTTTGTTTTTAGTTTCCTCCAGAGGGAACTCTATTTCAATGCTGTTTCACAGAGATTTTAACTTTTTCCCCCATAAAATTGTCAAGTCTATACACTGTATCATTACGTTATGATGTCCTAACTGTAAAGTCCATACCTCCCCCTTTGAAGTTCAGCTGACTTTGGTGGCATCAAGTCCAGTTGTGAGACAGGCTATCATTTTAAACACATATAAAAGGGAGATGATAAAATCAAACTTTACTGACACGTTTCTTATGGTTGCTTAAGTTGGTTAGCTGCTCTTGTGCCCTCTTCTCTGTATAGCAATCATTGGGCTCCATGGGGAGCTGTCATCTCTGATGGGATAATATCATCATGAAGATGAGAATACATCCTGTATGTGACTTCCAGATAGTAAAAGTAGTTAATTGGAGAAATCTTTTGCAGAGAAAATAAGCAATATGCAGCTGAGCCCCTTTATTTCTCAGGGTCCTGAGGGCACAAAATGGCCTTATCTCCCTTGAGCAGCCTCCCCTGGTCCCGCTAAGCACCTGTGCCCAGCCCTAACCCCGGCCCCTTGATGGAGTAACCCAGGCCACCCTTGTCCCTTTGCGCTGTTCTGGTTGTCCCTGAGCTGGTGGGAACCTATTGCTGCCACCAGCCGTATCCTGCCTGTCAGCAAGGTCCCTGTCTGTGATGGAGCCACCCAGCACGCTGTCCCATCCCTGCTGTGTGGGGAAGTCCCCATGCCTGCCGCTCCCTCATGGTGAGTTCAGGCAAGGCTTTGGGACCTGGGACCAAGCTTAAGTAGGACCCCTAGGCCCTTGCATAGAGGGTATGGGGTGGGGACCCCTAATGAGGTTATTCAGGGCAGTTAAGGCTATCGGGGTCCTTAGGGCCATGATGCTGTTCTCATTAGCCATGCAAACATTCATACAGCCTCTTTATGCTACCCTAAGATCCAAAATGTTTGTTCATTTAAATATCACACCCTGTTCAGAAAGAGCTTTGTTGCAGAGAAGCAGCTGTGTCATGTGCACCCTTGTAAATCTGGAGATATTACAAAGCTCAGATACTGAACTGAAATCCCATACTGAAGATGGTGACAGCCTGAGCATACACAAAGAAAATTACATATTTTATCATGGAGCATTGACCCAAGTGCTAATGGCACAGTCTGTCTAAACTGTAATGCAGGGTTTGAGGCTTTTTTCATCTGCTATTGTGATTACAGATTTCGGACAGACAACCTATGTATGATAGAGGGAGAAAACTGTGAGAGCCAGAGCTGCTTGACAGAACAGCGCTTCCTGAGAGAGCAATGCATTTAGTATTCATGGTAGAAGCAGCAGAATAGCGTTAAGCAGTATAACAACAATATTGTGTTGCAGTATTCCTTTGTAATTGTAAGGAGAGAGAAGAATATTTCTTGCAATAAAACCCTATCTGTATAAGTCCACAAAGACAGGATTATTCTTTCTAGCTGAGAATCTGGGGGAGATCAAATGTGTTTTTCTCAACACATCTGCATAGGCACGTGTAGAAAGACCTCAGTCTGCTGGAGAGAGTGAGATCAGTCTGGAAGGCTGTATAGCAAAACTCAGCCCTGCTAAGAGGCTCAGTGTGACGTACAGCTTCCAGATCTATGTAAGCGTGCATGGAAACAAAAGGGGCCTCTCGAGTCAAGGGTATTCTACATTTGCAGGCTTAGCTAGGGGAAAAGTTAGCTTGTCTATGTTGCTGCAGCCTGTATAAAACTGTTAGTGAGTCCTATTTACAGAGTAGATCAAGACTTCAGCCTGTTTGCCTCCTGCACGTTAGTCTTGCCAAGCTTTGGCTTAGTGTCATGGTTTAACCCCAATGGGCAGCTCATCACCACACAACCGCTCACTCCCTCCCCTCCCGGTGGGATGGGGGAGAGAATCAGAAGGGTAAAAGTGCAAAAACTCATCAGTTGAGATAAAGACAGTTTAATAGGTATAGCAAAAACTGCATGCACAATCTAAGCAAAATAAGGAATTAATTCACTAGTTCCCATCGGCAGGCAGGTGTTCAGCCATCTCCAGGAAAGCAGGGCTCCATAACCTGTAATGGGTTCTTGGGAAGACAAATGCCATAACTGCGAATGTCCCCCCTTCCTCCTTCTTTCCCCCAGGTTTTATTCCTGAGCAGGACATTGTATGGTCTGGGATATCCCTTTCTTCAGGTGAGGTCAGCTGTCCTGGCTGTGTCCTGTCCCCAGCTTCTTGTGCACCCCCAGCCTACGCGCTGGTGGGGCAGTCTGAGGAGCAGAAAAGGCCTTGACACTGTGCAAGCACTGCCTAGCAATAACTAAAACATCCCTGTGTTATCGACACTATTTTGGTCACAAATCCAAAACACAGCACTGTACAAACTACTATGAAGAAATGTAACTCTATCCAGACAAACCAGTACACTTATTTATGGCTGAATTACCTTTCAATCTGGTTTGCAACCTTCTAGGCTTCCTTCCAAACATGTGAACTGCCGTTGACATTAGAAACTCAACCCTACATCTGTTTACTGGGCTTTAAGCTCTGAGATGCTCTGCTGCGTCATGACCTCTCCTACTCTCCATTATACTTTGTGAGTTACAACTTTGTCTCTCTTTAATGTACAAGACTCACATAGGGGGACATGAAGAGCATGTCATTATGTTGTGGTTGAAGGAATGGTACAATAACTGGAGCAGACGCATCAACTGTTTTCTCCAAAGGATTAACATGCCTCTCTGTTTGACCTTTATCTGTGTTCTTTCCAGTTATTCGATACTGAATTCTCGTCAGCCAAAACGTGTTGGGTTCAATGAGAATTAGGCTTATATGAAAATTTCTGCTGGTTCCTTCTTCTGTTACCTTAACAACCAGTATGTATACCCCACTAGTAACATTTTCATCTGAAGTGCCTCCCTCTTCCACATACATTTCCATTCTGAATATTCACTGAAGAATGATACTGAAAATCAAATATTACACAAAATTTGTATATGCCTGTTCTCCCATAGAAATTCAAAATGTCATCAAGCAGCTTTCCTGCCAAGTTTTTTTCATTTACCTCCATCAAAAAGGGGAAAACTTGTTTAAGCAATTAAACACCAAAATCAAGATTACAAAATGGATGAGATTAATGGGAGGTTCTCCATTTTCTCCAGCAAGCTTTGGATAAGGATAACCAGATGTATTTCAAAAATAATTTCCTTGAGAAACAACCAGTAACCAATGCAGAATTAATAACTGATCTTCAATTTCTTCCTAAGAAAAAAGTTCTGCCATGTTCTACTTTAACAGCTCCAGGAATGGGAGTTTTCAGTGGAGGACTGGAGATTAAAAAAAAAAAAATCTTCAAAATTCAGTTAAAGCTATAAGATTCTTAGTGATTATGCATGTAAAAGTGCCCCCAAACATATGCTAGCATGTAGTCTGCAATATCCTTCAGTATGGTAAGGCTTAAAAATTGTTACATTCCAACAAGTTTTGTCTGGTAATCTGCCTGTATGAAATAATTTTTCTATATGGGAACACTGGTAGTTCAGACTCCTCAATTTAACAGTGCACATTGGCATGTTCTTAAATTTAAAGTAAGCACAGGAGCAACCCAGAATTCATGTATGATTAATGCTCAGTTCATTGACAAGAGTCCTGACATTACTGACCATATTCTATATATTTTCTATAGATGGCTGTCTCTAGGACTTTTAAACTGTTGTAATAGTAAGTTTACTTTAAACCTTATAATGAATGCACTTTAAGGCTATAACTAACACATATTATGCTTGTAAGTTTTTCATCCTTCAGTATGGTGTGCAAATTTTCAGATAGTAATCGTTTTCTGACAAATCAAAACCCGTAAGTCATCACATTAAAATGTCTTGCAATGACATTATACTTTTAAAAGTTATATTTCAAACTTGTTAAGGCCTCATTCACAGGAGGCATTTAACCATTGCTGAAGCACATGTTTAAACACACTCTATCAAGTCATAAAATAATGGATTTATAATCTGTTTGAAATGAGTCAGCAAGGTTTGAAGTGGGGAAAAAATAAACAAAAGCAAAACCCCCAAAATTTTCTATTACGTTTGTTTTGAAATGGTTAGTACTTGATTTTATTTTGTCAGCAAGATAAATTACTCACCTTAAAATTCCAAGGAAATTATACTTGGCAAGTGCTTAATGACAGCTAGGTGCTGCTAGAAAACCCTTGGCTAAATTCGTAATGCTTACTATAAAATAGATGACTGCACTTGCAGTTCTTGCCCTGATTAGCTGTTCTGCTGAAGACAGGCAGGTAGATTAGACAGACAATCAGGTTTATTGCTTTCTCCTCTCCCCACCTTCCTCAATCTTGTTGAGTCTCAGATTTGCTCATGGGCTGGAATTTCTAGTTTCATCTCCAAAGCTGATCACACTCACCTCAGTCACTACACCAGATGAGACAAAACGGAGAAACAGAGCAATATACATAATCAGTTATAGGCTCTGCTTCCAGCTTCTCTCTACCCCAACTTCTTTTCCCCTTTCTCCTCTGTTATTAGCGGTTGCTTGAGGTCTACACCTGCAAGAGCATAAACTCAGATTTTTGTCTTCAATATAATTTCCATAAATTTGTATTGGGATTACATTTGTGCCAGGAAACATGCTTCAAGGTTGTATTGTTCAGATATGCACCTGTACCCTTTGCTGCTTATTGAGCAGAACTTTTTAAATATTTCTGAGCATCTTTCAATAAGAAAACAGATTGATAAAAGAAAAATCCTCACCCTCCTCCCATTTAGCTGATACAACAACTGATGTAACACTGGGAGCACCAGAATTCCTATATCATCATTGAGCATCTCAGTTTACTGGGTTTAGATTAATTTGGATGTGTTTTACACAATATTTGAAGCTAGCAATACCAGTCATCATTGAAACTAACCCGTTTCCTCTGTTAAGAGTGGTAAAATCAACTTAGACATAGAAGAAGAAGCAGCATTGTTGCAGAATTACAATGCAATAGTTGTGGTTTTTTACAATATTGGAAAATCCTCATTAAAGGCGTACTGAATTTATCATACAGTGTAAGAACATTATCTTCTACAATCCAAATCCCACATTTTTAGCAACAAAACAGACTACAAAGAGACATTCTCTAACGGATATGAAATGAGCCTTTGCTCATTCTGTAGTTCTTCATATTTGTACAACTCAGAAGAAAAAAAATGAGTTGTACAAAATGCATTGGCAGATCCATTGTTCAAAATTGGTGCAGGCCATAACACAATACATTTTTCCTTTTATTCATGATTGTATTAGGGGAGATTCACCTCAGTGCACCTACATTATTGTTTTAGATCAGATCAGGAGAGCACTTTTGAAGTAGACCTCCCATTCTACCTGACTTACTGGTTTGCATCACAGACCTGTCTCAGAGCATGCAGACTTTTCTTTTGGGATGAAAATAAACTGAAAGCTGTGCTCATTCCACTCATGGGTAATCCGTCCATGGGACCACATTAGAGCTACTTCAGAACATCCTTGTTCTAAATATATATCTTGTGGACATTGCATCCTAGCACCAATTGTTTCTACAGATCTTTCCTTACAATACCTTACTGCTTGTAAGCATAGACACGGCCCAAGAAGACTGGGTCAGGAAGACCTTCGAGAAGGCAGAAGGAGGTTGCAACCTCTCTTGTGGAGCTACTGGCTGTTAAGGGAGAGAAGGTCCTATGGCAGGGCCATACAGCACCACCTGCAGCTGGAATCCCACAGCTCACACAACCTGTGGAATGGCACTGAAGAGCCCAGAGCCAAGACCCTCAGGTGGGGCTGAAGAACTTCCCAAGGATGAGGGGAATGTGCAGGGCTTGCTTGCTGCAACTCAGAAAGACAACGAGTTAATCTGAAAGCAAGTAAGGAAGCAAGAGTTGCTGCCAGAACGTGGCAATCAGGGAGAAAGTTGGGTATAAACTATTTTTATTTTCTGTCGGGCTAATTGGGTGGGCTAATCTAGTTGGGCTTCACTAGTAAGTTGGGTTTATTTGCCTAGATTTTGCTCAGAACATACATGGCTTTTTGAATATTTTGGTATTCTTTAGGGAAAGGGACAAGGCAGATCCACCTCAAGGCTTTGGCTGACTCTGTGTCTCATACCAGGTCACATGTAAAGTTAGTTCTGTGGCCTCTGCGAGGAATCAGTCTTCCACAGAGCTGGACTAAATGGTAGCCTCAATCAGACAGGCAAAGTCAAATGAAGATCACTGAAGTCAAAAGCACACGAGGATGGTCTCCGGACACTAAATGTGTCAAAACTGCAAAATTATAACATGGTGTTGAGAAGGTGCTGGATGGGTGCAATAGAGTTGACTTGTGGAAAATGTTAAAGACACCAGAAATGTTCTCATTGATGCTGCTAGTACCTCACCACACAGATGAACCCCACAGAGTCAATGCTATATTATTCAGAATAGACAAAAGCAGCAGTGACTGAAACACAATCTTTTAAAATCACTAAATGGAAATATAATACTCACCATTTCTTGAAGGTGTTCAGCACACTGATTTTAACTGAAGAATATTAAAGTTCATTTAGGAAGCTGAATGTTCAGTTTAAAAATATGTCATCAGCCACATTTCAAATTGCAACACAAGCTTGCTGATGATGGGGAATGCCTTCCTTCATCATAGCATTCAGGCTAGTCATAGAATAACGAAAACTGCACTTGGCTCATGAATAGCAAGAGGAAATTCTTTACAATTCCAATTTATGCCCTTTTCAAGTAGTTCTGAAAAAGTTTAATAATTTGAGACAATGTTATACGTACTTGGTAACATGGTTATGAGGATGCCGGCAGAAGATAGTACTGATGAATACATGTCACAGGTACAAAAATTTTACTGCTTGGTTAGACATTATCAGTAAATAATAATCACAGAATCACAGAATAGTCAGGGTTGGAAGGGACCTCTGGAGATCATCTAGTCCAACCCCCCCACCAGAATCATAGAATCATAGAACCATAGAAAGGTTTAGGTTGGAAGGGACATTAAAGATCACCTACTTCCAACCCCCCTGCCATGGGCAGAGACACCTTCCACTGGACCAGGTTGCTCAGAGCCCCATCCAGCCTGGCCTTGAACACTTTCAGGGTTGGGCATCTACCACCTCTCTGGGCAACCTGTTCCAGTGCCTCACCACCCTCAGAGTGAAAAATTTCTTCCTGATATCTAATCTAAATCTACCCTCTTCCAGTTTGAAGCCATTACCCCTCATCCTATCAGTACATGCCCTTGTGAAAAGTCCCTCCCCACCTTTCCTGTAGGTGGCCTTCAGATACTGGAAGGCTGCTCTAAGGTGTCCCTGGAGCCTTCTCTTCTCCAGGCTGAACAACTCCAACTCTCTCAGCCTGTCTTCAGAGGAGAGGTGCTCCAGACCTTTTATCATCTTTGCAGCCCTCCTCTGGAGCCACTCCAACAGGTCCATGTCCTTCTTGTGCTGAGGACTCCAGAGCTGGATGCAGTACTCCAGGTGGGGTAGAGTGGAGTAGAGGGGCAGAATCACCTCCCTTGACCTGCTGGCCACACTTCTTTTGATGTGGCCCAGGATATGGTTGGCTTTCTGGGCTGCAAGTGATTGAAACATTGAAAACACATTATCCCTTTATAAACAGTTTAAATACAAAATTTTAAGGTAGACTGTAGCCAAAACATAAAACCAGTGTTACTTATTAGAGGGGCCTGATTAGGGATGATAGCAGTTAGCTTCTGCTGCTCCTAACTAGAACAGCACTGCAGCTGGCAGCATGGAAAGGAAGATATTGAATGCGTTTATGTGTGGTATACAACAGGATGCATCAAGTTCAATGCATAATGGCATAACCAGGAATCTTTTAACTGTGGAGCAAATCAGATGAGTCTCTCTCAGAGAAGCTTGAGACTGCAGCAACAAAGGCAGCACCTTGTGGTGTGTTAGCCACAGGTTGAACATGTGCAGACCTTGGCTGTGAACAGCAGAGAAGATTGCAGTGAAAGCTGAAGAGAAACAATTCATTCCATATTCTAAATTCACCATTAAAAAGGCTATGGGCATGCTAAACTCTCATTTCACAGGGCACTTGGTACCTAGGCAGGCAGAGATCTGTGATTATTGGTTACCGTGAATAGTTCACCTGTTTCACTCTCACTGCTCCTTCTCACATCCATCATCTGTTCTTTATTTCCTGGTTTGTATCTTGTCGTGAAACCAAGTCAATAAGCCCTTTTGAGCAAATAATATTGTTTGATCATGGCTGTAAAACATCAAGCACAATGGATCGTTCATCAGCAGTTATGAGTGCTAATAAGAAGTGAATGAAAAAATATATTAAGAAGGAAAACAAATTTAACTTTGAAAAGATTTTGTATACCTCCTGTAGATAAGGACCATGAGGAATGGCTAAACTCCCGAGGCACACTGATTCCATGCAAGTTCTGCATCTGTGTTTCAAAACACAAAAGGAAATCTGTATTTTGGCCTAGGAAAAAAATGCAGATGCCCAATATGAAAGCAGACCAGTCGTTTAGGATGTTTTTCCTGGAGCTAGAGGGAACTGACTACTTGTCTTAAAAAAGGAGATTCAGCTGTTTCAGGCAAGATCATTTGGATTTCTTACACAGAACACATAGCAGGGGAATGACTACTGAGGGGTCTGAGCCACAACATCGGGTGTTGAATATGCCTTCAGGACAGTGCGAAGCCTTAATTGTCTAAATGAAAAAGCCTATTTAGATAAACTAAATCAGTAGCCCTGTTTTGGGGGGCAACTGATTTGGGGCTGTTGCAGGCAGAAATTCTGCAAATCTGGCCACTTGTTTAGCCGCTTTAGGTGACTGACTTCACTCACCCAAGCATTGAAATCTGAACATCGCTCAGTCTGACAGTGAGTCACCTTAGAGTCACTGGTGGTACGAACAGCCTGGGAAGCAAGCACTCCTACAGCCAGGGCTTACGAACTTTTATCCTAGTAGACTTAGGACATGGTTGCTGTAATGCTGACCTTGCTGGCTCGCAGCGTTTAAAATGATCTGGTCTTCTGACAGCTTTGGCAAATACAGCTTCTACTCCAACTTTGACAAATACAATCTTTATCCAGTATCCCCTCAATAAACTGCTGAAGAAATAATTGTCCTTGCACATTGCTTCCACCATGTCACCTCTCTTTCTGCATGTCATCACTGTCCTTTCTTTTCCCTGGACAGCACACTTCAAGGCTCCCTGTGGCCTGTCCTTACCTGACCCACCACCTCCTGTCTGCTGCCAACATGCCAGTTCTTGCCCGCCTTCTGCCAGGTACCTGTGCCATCTGACCATTAACCATTGTCTGAAAACATTTTGTGGTCTCTCCCCATCAGCCTTCATGTATGAAAAGTCTTTCTCCAGAAACCTCTACTTGGCTCAATGACAACTCGCAGTTCTTTTTGGACAAACCCCTCACTGAGATGCCTACACAAATTTGACTTGAGTTTGACTGTGGCCTTTCACTGTGACTACTGCCATATTTGCTGCTTGGTCCCCCCTTTGCCCCTTATCTAACTAACTTTCCCTTACTTAAGCGATCTTTCAAGTCTTTTTCTCCTGCCTCCTGGGCATCACTGCAAATGTGAACGCTTCAAGCTGCTTGTGAATTGAAACAAATTGGAGAGCCTAACAGAAATTAAATGTTTTTAATGTAGGGTTTTTTCCAAGAACTGAGCTTGAGGCTGTACCTGGAATGGTAATTTAAATTAAATTAAATTTACAGGTACATTTATTTTGCGCATGAATATGAGGAAGAAGAATCTTTTTTTTCCATTGATTGTCCACAGTGCCCAAGCCTGAGTCTACATCCCCTTGTGAAGAACTCCAAAACAGCTCCCTGCAGTCACTGTGTGCCTGGCTTAGTGCTGCATATAGACAAACCTTAATACCCCAGGTGTTGCCTTAAAATTAAGAATTTTAATTCAAAACAGTTTTGTGGCAATAAAAACATAGACAAGAAGGTACCAGCCTGTGGGTTGGAGACTGCACTAAGATAGGACTCCAATAAGTGATTCCATATAATAAGTCACAGAGCCAAAGAAACCGGAGCAGATAGTAATGTTCTGATACAGATATTTCCTTTGTCATTCTTGGTTCCCCCAAGTCAATCTCCGCATTAATGTCAGCATGAATGGGAGTTGAATGGGACCTGTAGTTGGTGTTACAAAAAAAGCACTGGCAGCTGATGACCGTGTCATGAGTTTTTGGTGATTGGAGCTGTACCAGCAAACAGTATCTAAGGGACCTTCTTGGCTGGGAAGCTTGCGTGTAGTAATCAGAGAAATGAGAAGGGAATGATGTGTTGCCTTTTCCAGACAAGACTTCAAGTTTTTCTTATGGGTTAGTACAGCAAAACATAATAAAGCGAACTATGTAGACTTTATGTACTTGTTCTGCATGTTGTTGTTCATATATATAATTTTTGCACACACTGAATGTTCAAAAAAGGAATCTTCTTGTGTAGCAAATGTTGGTCAATATCAGATACATAGCACTTTTGTTTATTAAATGTATCAGATAACAGACTTCTAGTAATAAAGCTACTAGTTTGTTTGCAAGCAACATGAAAAACAGGAATCTGTGTGAAGATGCAGTCATGTTTGGATTGCTCATACGCTTATCACCTCTGGATTATTAATACCTCTGGTTACAAAAGTGCAGTCTGATTGAAAATTGCCACTTTTCTTTTGTGTGATGTCTGCCTTCCCTTAGAAATTGTAGAAAGAAGACAGATTGATAGAACGAAGTATGCTCTGGTCTGGGTTTTGTACTTGTTTAAACAGTTTGCTGGTGACTAACTTTAGTATCTAATTAAAGCTGCTGCCTTCCTGGTGTATCTCTTGAGAAATGCTGCCATCCAGGTAATTAATGTGCTGTGCCTGCACTGGCTTAGATACCTATATTTGCAGCAGGCTACATTAGAGCGTGCAGTCTTATCATTGACCTTGGAGTCATCTGGTGCTGGCCTCTCGCTCAAGCAGGATTTGGGACAAGACAGGCCTCAGACCTGACCCTGCATGACCGTTCCCACTTTTCTAGCATTAGCGTTTTCAGTTCTGTGAGATACTGCTAACATGTTGCATCACACGTGAGGAAGATGATTCTTTATTTCAGTCACAGTCAACCCATTGGTGCTGTGTAATGGGAAACATCTTAAAGAGCAATCAAAACTGATTTTGCCAGGCACCCTTAGGTCAGCCTCATCTGATGTACTGGGTGTCTCTGAGTAGAAACATGCTGCCGGATGGCCTCCTTGGCACTTAAGCTGTTACTTTTCAGAGTACAGCTTTGCTTAAGGTCCCAGGTGCAACAGACAGAGTTGCTTTGCCCTTCAGCATTGAATTTCTAGCCCAGATAAATTAATTAATTTATGAAGTGTTGTCATTGCCTGTGCAAGCTGTGATGTCTCTGTGTCTTCAGCCTTGACTGCAAATAAAGGAGGTGAAGGTCTGGCAGGTTTTGCCAGTAACAGAGGTGGTATAAAGCTGAGAGACCCTTCTTTCTGCCAGTTAGAGTTATGTCAATATTATTGTAGTTGGGCTGATATTTACCAGATCAGAGACCTACATCAACCTTCTTTAAATATATGTATACATACACACCTGTGTGCGTGTGTGTACATACCTCAAACATGGTATTTTGGCATGTATGGCTGTCTCAAAACATTTTTAATACATAAACCTTGTAAACATTCTCTCTCACATATACGTATACGTATACATATACGTATAGATATAGATATAGATATAGATATAGATATAGATATAGATATAGATATACATATAGATATACATATACATATACATATACATATACATATACATATACATATACATATACATAATCAGTCAAAATGGCTGAGCTATGCCTGAGTAGCTTTGTGGGAGAAATCTTAGGGGAGAAATCTTATGTTTTACCTGTGCTAAAACATTCTGGTGAACTTTCCTTTTGAGAATGTTTATGTTGTTCATGTTTGGAAGAAGGAGTTTGAGGTTTAGCAACCTCAGTTGAGATAGACATGCGTTGTTTTTCAGGGATGCTTTCGGTCCCAGGCTAGTTTGTTCAAATGTTACGACTTAGGGAAGAAGCCCTCCTTCTTCCATGGTCTCCACCCGTGCATCTTTTTCTCGGTTAGATCTCTGATGCATGCGCCTGCACTGGACATGTCGTGGCCAGAAGCTGAACGTGGCTTGGCCTGTAGTTTGGAGACATGAGATGGTACATGCTGTGCTGTGTGCACCTGAGCTGAGAGTGGGAAGGACTAGACCGGTTGTCTGATCTGACTATGTCAAACACAAGGGCTTGAACTGCAGAGAAATGAGATTTCTGAGAAAGAACCTGATGCCAGAGAGGAGCAAGCAAATCAGAAGCAGAGGAGAAGCAACAAGAATAAAGGCTGGAGCTAGGTCTGGTCATGGAGGCCTATCTCTGTGTTCTGTCCATGCTCTGGTTTTGACCTGAGATTGTCCTGGTTTGAGCGACACAGGACTAATTTCTCTTCTAATGCTTGGGAGAACTGCACTTTTAGAAGACTCTAGTGTCTGAATTTGTGAAAATATTTACTTTATAGTTAGCTATGGTGTGTGGGTTTCAAGGCCTCTGTGTTTTTGAGCTCGCCAGGTGCGGGGATGAGGAGCGAGACCCGGGCACTTGACCCAAGGTGGCCAATAGGATTATTTCATACCATGAACCTCACGTTCAATATAAATGAGAAAGTTTGCTGAGAAGTGCTCTCTCTCTCCCTTAATGGCTGCCATCCAGAGAACTTCTTGCCCTGGTGCCGGACCCCTGAGCCCTTCCCTTCCTCCCGAAGCTGTAGCACTCACAGTGTCCGACGTTTGCTGCCTGCTGCTGGGAGGGCACAGCTTCCTACTGACAGAATTGGCTGAGTATAATCCTCATATATTTTAATATTGGTATCAGGATCAATATTCGTCCTTTAGTATTATTAATGTTAATCATCTTGTCTTATTCTATTAAATCTGTTTGTATTTCAGCCTTTGTGTTTCCTTGTTTTTTTCCCAATTCCCCTTCCCGGGTGGGGAGCTGTCATTGGGTGACAGAATAATTGTCTAAACGACAATAAATTGTTGTGGGTTTCTCAAACCGTAACAGAGATGAAGGACTCTTTATGCATAAAGACATCGAGAATGTCAATCTGAATTTCAAACAAACCTGCTTCAGCTCTTTTCGTCTCTCCTGTCAGTGGTTGCATGGCATGACAGTGGATATCCAGTCACGTAAGAAATCCAAAGAGTGAAATATATTAGCATAAAAATTGCACTGTTTCACACAGTTAAAGGATTTATCAAATTAAGACTGTTTCCAGATTATCTGCAATCAGTAGAAAGACCCTGCAGTGGAATAATCAACATTACCTGTGAACAGCTTCCTTTCATACCACACCTTTTCAGGTTTTCAAAGATAACTTTCTTCTGCGTAATGTCACCTATCAGTTCTGTGGCAGCATAGCGAGCCTGTGTGAGTCACTCTTTGAATAAAGAGGATAAAGGTTTCAATTTAGTATGTAGTGTTCAAGGGGAACACCTTTCCAGTGTTTCCACATGAAGAGTTTTACATTTGAATTTTTTTAAGCTGAAGACAGTAAATTCTGATTACTTTTACTCTGCAACATTGTTCCATTGTCAATAATTGTTCTTTTCATAGAGATAAAGTAGATTTACTTGATCACTAGCAACTAAACCAATAAGTTAGCCTGCAACGCGAGATGGATTGAAGGAGTTTTTATTACTACTTAATTGATTTTTGCTCTAGATGCTCATGTAAAGTAAACAGTCCCATTAAATAAAGATTTGTTTTAAATGTGATCAGTGGGCAATCTGCTTGCTACTATCTTTTCTTCAGACAGGAAAGGCTTCAGGGGAGAACTTACTGTGATACTAATAGTACTGAGGAGAGAACCTAAAATAACCCCACCCAGCTGTTGTAGACTATGTGGTTTAAAAAGGAATTACCTTGGAGATACAATGCTAATTCCCTACCATATTTAATTCTGTTTTCCACTTAAGTCCCATCCATTTTTGGAATGAAGAATTTCTTGTGTCAACGTTCCTACTCTTTTTTTTTTTTTCCTTCTGTGCCTCTTACCCTCTGATTTAGAATTTAACAGCTGCTTATTTTGAATGCTACAGCTGAAATTTTAAGCTTTATTTCTGCTGTGGTAACTAATTCCTCTTGCCTTTACCTCTCTATTTCTAGCTGCATGATTTTATTAACTGACAAGCTGTTACTTTGTTTAACAGCAAAACATAATGCCTCCCTTTGATAAACACAAGGCGAAAAAGAAACCTTGCAAAAGCTAGGAGTTGCAAACATCTGAGCTCTTCTTTGTAAAGTTTTCAGAAATAGACCCATAAATATACAAGGATATTTATCATACTAGATGCTCTGTTATTGCTAGCATAATTAAATAAAATAAATCTATCCAGATTTATATCAGCATAATAAAAAGCAAAATTTCATGCTCACAGTCTCTTGCATGCTAGAGAAACAAAAGGCTTCTTTAAATCTGGAAGATAGTAAATAAGGTGCGCAATATTCACTTTAATTCTAATTTGGGGTCTAAGTTTACTGGCCTGGGTAGTAGACAATGACTTAGGGAGTGGCTTTCAATAAGCCAGTTTATATACTAAGGTATATAAATTGCTGGGCCAGTTAAGATGTGGAAAGAATATGATTTTGATTTGCTTTGATTTACTCTCTGAAACTATGCGTATTTTCCTCTCCCCCAAATTGGGAGGAGATAGAAATACCACATCTAATTCTTGTACTGCTAAATATGAATGTGCTGCACAGGATGAATGAGATGAGGCCTTATGTAATTTAATTCCTGGGCACCTTTTTTTTTTAAAAAAAAAAGGCTTTTCTTGAGGGCAGAATTATGAGGGAATGATTTGTATTCTCAGACTGCATCTTTTTACACAAAGAAATAAACTATATTGCTGAATGTTTGGTTGACTAAAACTAGTAGTGGAATGAACCAAAAGAAATTTTACAAAATAGTATAGAAATATTAAAGCTTATGAAGAAACCTGACAAGAGGAAGAGTCTGCACTACGTGTTCAGAATGAAAACAAAACCAGGGATGCATCAGCTGTCTGCACGGGGATGCACGAATGGATGAAAGATGCTCCTTGCAGCTCACAACCTTGTCTCTCATCTACACCATGTTCTGTTTCTCCTTTTGGAGTGCAATAAAAAGCAAACTGTTTCTGTCGGTCTTGCAGGATTTTATACAGCACACGAACTGATGTACTGAAGCTGAGGGTTCATCTGTTCTAATGCCTTGCCTCCTACTGGTTTTGGCTTTTCATGCCTAAATTCTGCTGCTGAAATAGAGAAGTTTGATAGCTTTCCCTTTCTGGGGAAAATGTGACTTCTATGCATCAGATTGAGACTTGAGTAGGAGTGGCCGTGGAGTGTATGGTGGAGGATGCTAGTAGAGGTGTAGGGGTCGGGTAAATCTGGCCGGAGTGCGGTGGGGCTTCTCACAGCGTTCCTGATTTGGGATGAAATTTTATGTGTGTGTGTGTGTGCATAAAAGGGTTAAGACTCAAATTACAGCTGCAAGCGCATCAGCTCCCATACTTAAAAACGAACTGGGATCACGAATCTTGCGAGAACAGTCACGTCGAACTCCAGTCACTCAGGGCCGAAGGTTTGGAGGCAGAAGAAAAAGCCATGAGATGCCGGGGGAGATTTTCTAAGGCTTTGGCAAGGTGAATGGTGAAGTGAAACACAGGTGTACCGCAGTCGCCGTCAGCAGCTTCCTCCCGCTTCCTCCAAGCCGTGGTGCTCCAGCCTCGTGAGCGAGCGGTGGGTGCGCGGAGCCACAGGGTCACCATGTCGCCTGGTGTCCCTTTGACCCTCGCCCCCTTTCTTGGTCTGCGCCGACGGAACAAGCGCTCCCAGCTCATCGCGTCCCCTACTTCGCTCCCACGGAGGAGGAGAGGGGGTGGGCTCAGCCCCCAGCAGAGGGTGGGCCGGGAGGAGGCGGGGGAGCGGGGCGGCAGCCTCCCTACCTTCTCTCCGCTCCTCCTTCCCGCCTTCCCTCCCGCGGCGCAGCCCTCTCTCCACCCCTCGCCCTCGCCTCTCCCTCACGCTCTCCGCCTTCGGGGCTGCCGTCGGGGGTGGCGCCAGCAGACCCGGCCCGCTCTATCCCCCCCACGCTCCCCCCCCTCCCCCCG